>JASEVX010000007.1:31607630-31780476 GCA_031761405.1 Serripes groenlandicus
TGAGTAAATGCTTAGGGTGAATCAACACAAACTGGTCGCAAATACGCCATTGTACGTCTACATGGAACGTAGTTCATAGTGTTGGTAGACAGTCCCACGCGTTTAGAGAGCATTCATGTGTTTGTTTTATAACTTTGTCCTCATTTTTTATGTAACCTTACTTGATCGATAGACAAATATATCAATGACACTTATCATAAATAGAGAGCTAGTCATGTAACGCCCCCCCCCCCCCCCCCACCCCCACCCCACCCCCATACAGACACATTCTGACGCCACTGCAGCACACGACTTTCGAAAACATTGTGAACAAATAAGAAATTGCTCGTAATGAGTAATTTCTCTTTTTGTCACAATGTTCTCAACTGTATTCAATAACTATTACCTCATATAAAAAGAGTTCCCATATTGATGTACTAAATGTTTTAGCAGATTATTGTATGTGGGAAAGGCATTTTGACTAGGGAAAGAAAATATATATCTCCGAAAAAAAGATTTATGCATCTCTTTAGTCGGATGTAGGTTTTAAAGATCATCATCGTGGACAAAATGCATATATTTCAATGATAAGTCATTCTTTCTTTGCTCAAGAGTTTTTTCTCAAAATTATGATTTATGTATCGTGTAGGCCTATTCAATTATATACAAACATTTCTAATTTAGAAAGATTATTTAAATAGTGGATTATTTATACACATCAAAGGACATTTTGAAGTTTAAAAAGTAGTCTTTAAATGCCATTTATACGTATAAATTAAATACTTAAGGACATATTTAATCTTATCTTGAATCGAATCTGAACCGCGCTTTTACATAATTTTTCAAAATTTGATATAATACACTGCACTTCAAATTTTAAATATATTATGTTATAAAAACTTGATTGACTTAAAGAGTATCTCTATAAAGTGTAAACATTATACCTCACACACATGAAGATAGACTTCTCTGCAATCTGACAACGTTTGAAAACATTGTACTTCAATTTGATCCACATCGTGGCGATTTGGGGGACTTATCGCCTCTCCGATGTGCAAGCAGTTGAAGTTACACTGCCCTACAACTAGTAAGGCTATATTTTTTAAAACGAAAACTTGTAGGAGGAAACTTTTAGGTCTATTCAACATATAAACGAATAGTGAAGACACTGATGAGACTGTACACAGATGAAGTAAGACCAACGACACGGCCTTTATGAGCCATCCAGCGAGAAAAACAACAGTGTTGACACTGCGTAAAGTATCGACCCGGATCAGCCTAAGCATGCCGTGCTGGCTAACCCAGAAATACACTTTTCGGCTCCTGGGGATTTTCTGTTTCAGGAATAATATATCTCTATCCCCATGAGAAGGAATGTGTCGGCCCGGATCAGTCTGCGCGGACTGCACAGGCTGATCTGGGTCGATACATTATGCAGAGGCCATACTGTTGGTTTTCTCGCAGGACGGTTCGTTTGCTTCTTTATTTATTTTCCACACATTTCCCCAAACACTCACTCGTTCACGCTCACACAGCAATGTACACAAACAATCAACCTTTTGCCAATGACAACCAGTTTGGATCAAGATAATCTAACGCATCCGCGCAGTCTGATCTGTTTCTCCACAGTAATAAGTCATTGATACTTTCAAAAACATTGTGCCACTTGCATTTTTATTGAATGCGCAGGTATGTCTTTTTCCACACGTGTAATAATCACGCTTAGGTCTGTCTGTCTGTCTGTCTGTCTGTCTGTCTGTACACAATTTGATCAAATGTTATGTCTGTCTGTCTGTATTTCAATATTCTATTCAAGTTGAGTTCATGAAGCTACTGGTCAGTTTAACTCTAACCAATTATACTAGACCTACACTTTGCTGCAGTAGCCTACGCTTGCACAGCGAAGTATTTTGGTCTTGTTTCAATGGTATTAAAATATAGACAATCTATTACTCGAATTCAGATGTGACCTTTTCAAATTCACAAAACCCTTTTATTTATAAATAACCTCTGTGCTACGTTTCTGTTGAATACCCACAGCATAATACCTGGTTTAGATATTGCGGTGTAAAGATCAGTTTACTTCATTTGATCTAGACATCTAGCAAACAACACTGTAGTTTAATATGTTTGCTATCTTAATGAAAATAAAATGAATTGGATAGATATTTCTGTGTTTTTTTCCATATGCGATATCGTTCCGTTTTCGATCTATATCTTCTATTTCCATTCATATACCGCTGTTTGAAATATTTATGAACACTTCTGTTGCCATTTAAGTTTCAAATTCTTTTGACTATCTTGCATGTTACCATATGTATCTTTTACAAGATACTAGATATTTAATTTTTTATTTCGACCACTAGATATTTAATTTTTTATTTCGACCACTAGTCCATTATACAGCATAATCTATAGGTAGAAAGAGTGGCTTCGGCTACGTGAGGTCGCGGGTTCAATCCCCGGTCAGGTCACACCAAATACTTTGAAAATGGTAGTAATGGCTTTCTCTTCTAGACGCTCAGGGTTGTGGGGTTAGCGATACGACTGAATCACTGGTGTCAGGATAATTAGACCAGTAGTACTGGTAAAGTACCCAGGACAAAACGTGTATGACTGAACAATTGTTGACAGCGGCTTTAGACACCATACACAAAACGAAGAGTTCTGAAATTATATAAACACTGAGACATAAAGTGGAATTAGCATTAAGATTGTTGAATAGCTTTGCTTCTTAATTCGAATGCGTTCTGAAGGAACTTTTAGACTGATTACATGTATTTCATAGTATGTAACACAAGTCTAGAGTCCTGAGCAAAAATAACTGAGCAAAAAGTAAAGTGTGTAAAAACCAAGTTAAGGATTTAAACTAAAAAGGAGACATATTTGATAATTTCAAATTAAAGAGTAATGAATTGATATAAATAGATTAATCTTATGACACACAAGGCCGTTTCTCACAACACATGAATACAGATGAGCCGTGTCTAGGGCGATTCGGGATCTTGGTGCATCAGCGAACAGTGAAGATTCAGGGGAGTCTGCGCCATACGCACCGTCTCAACAGAGTCTTCATTGTCCGTCCATATGATATGTAGACGAAACATTTTATAATGGATTAAAACTGGATGTGTAGTCCACATACTTGTACGTTAATGTATTGTTTTAAATGATTTCAAGCCGACGGGGCAATAAGACCCTTTATCGCCTGATGCGACTCAAGTTGTATTGCGTATTTAACTCGCAGTTATGGTATATGACAAAACAAATGAGCCGTTCCACGAGAAAACCAACATTATGGACTCTGCGTAATGTATCGACCCAGACCAGCTTAACCCGGACAGCCATGTTTCGCCTCCTTTGGATTTTTTGTTTCAAGAATCAATACTTTATACCTCTGTACCCTTGAGACGGAATGTGTCGACCCGGATTATCTGGGTCGATACATTTCACAGAGTCCATAATGTTTGCTTTTTTCGTGGAACAGCTCAAATGTAAACATTACGCAACGTATAATTTTATATATAAACACAAGGATATCGCTTATGAGTTTTTTTTCTTTTTGATTTTATTCTACTTTTAACCTTTATGCCGTTGTATTCCCCCTGATTGTATGCAATAACTTAAAGACTTATCTACAAGTCTTTCCTGAATATTGATTTGATAAGTAGTAATATAACACACTATACTTCTTTAATCGCAATATAAGGTCACCGGAACGAAATACAACCTTTTATATTCAAATAATGTGTATAGTATTTTAAGAAAACATTTGAACATTTAATAACGTATTATATTTCAAATTTGGTAGTTTGTAAGTAATATATATGGCAACGTTTGTAGTTCAAATGCATTAACCAAAAATAGTGCAACTGAGAAAATGCTGTCAGATTATTCTGACAAACAGGTTCTCAGTTGCTACGACATTCAACACTTCCTAGCCTATCTTGTTTAACAAGAACAATACAGACCAAGATAAAACTGCACCAATGTGAAAACTAGTATGTGTTTACATTGTGTGTTTACAGCTTTCATTACGGCATAAGGGATCGGGTCCTTCCAAATACTTTAAAAAAACAGGTAGTAATGGCTATCCTCCTTGGCGCTCAGGGTTGCGGGGTTAGCATTACGACTGACTGGCTGGTGTCAGGATAAATGGACCAGTGGTACTGGTAACTTACCCAGGACTCGCCGTGATATAATTTATCGATGGTTGAAAGCGGCGTTAAACACTAAACACCCAACAGCATACGTGGATGTTGTTAAAAGTCAAGTATAGCAGGCTAAGGGTTCATATAGATCAGTGGATTAACCCTTTCCCACCTGCAGACGCATTTTGACACAATAGCAGCAGACGACTTTTGAAAACGTTGTGGACAAAGATGAAATTGCTCATGAAGAGCAATTATTCCTTCGGCCACAATTTTATGAACTTTATTTAACAATTAAGCTACATTTTATGGAGATTTTTCAGGTTTTTTGTCACTCTGTTTTCAAAGTCGTCTGCTGCAGAGTTGTCGTATGTGGGAGAGGATTAATTTTAAATCGACGCTATTTAAGATTGTTATCTACTTTATTATTAGGGTGAGTGAACTAGTGAATCAGATTGGTAAAACATGTGGTATTACCTGACTAGATTAACCCGATCATGACCAAAACAGTGACGTACATGTATTTTAACAATATCGCACATATAGCAGGCGATTTTTTAAAACATTGTGGCAAATAGAGAAATTGCTCATAATAAGATAGTTCTCCTTTTGCCTCAATGTTTTCAACTCTTTTTTAATAATTATAAAGATTTTTCCTGTTTTTGCTCAGAACATTTCAAAGTCGTCTGCTGCAGATTTTTTGTATGTGGGAAAGGGTTAAATCAAACTTAAACTGCGCATCAAGCATCTCCACATATGTATGTCCATGAAACGAATCGCAAATTTGAAGAAAACATGTACGGTAAAATAATAAATCATATATTGACACAAAAGGGACCACCCGGTTTCGAAATCCCCGACGCTAACCACTCGACCACAGCGGATTCCTGATATCGTGCACAATTGGTATAAAAACTAGTGGGGTTATACTCCAACCATTTCGTCTGAAGGTGCATTTAGGTTTGTTATATATATATGCGGACGTTGAAGGCTCTGGTGAGACTCGTCCGAGTCTTCACTGTCAGGGGCGTAGCTCCCTTTAGGCACTGTAGGCACGTGCCTACACATTTTTTCTCAAAATGCCCCAAAATGCAGCTGCGGCGATAAGCATCTGTGTAATGTATCGACCAGATCAGCCTGTGTTGTCCGCGCAGACTGATCCGGCCGACACATTCCGTCTTAGGGGGATAGATGTATAGAGTAGTTATTTCTGAAACAGAAAATCCATGGGAGACGAAAAGTGTCTATCCGGGTACGCCTGTGTGGCATGCTTAGGCTGATCCGGTTCGATACTTTACGCGGAGTCCACAATGTTGATTTTCTCACGAGACGGCCTACGCATTGATTATTGCCAAGCTACGCCCCTGACAGTTCGCAGTTGTATTAATATCTCCGAAAAATACCGGGATCAGCTTAATTAAGTTGGGTAATACACTTGATCATTGTAAACTGGTAACCTAATACAAGTACTCTTCATTCCGATAGAGTCGGTTAAGTATCTCTACGTCTGTTGTTCAATAAATATTTGGGTAATCAATACTTGATATTTCTTTTGAGTATCCGATCAGTCGATATTTTACGAGCGCTTGGAGTTCAAAACAGGTTATTATCGTTTATAAGTATCCATGTTTGTATTGACTCTCGTGATTTAACGTAGACGAACACTAATTGGCACGAAGATTTCCGTACGAGGTCGGTATTTATTAACGGTATAGGCTCGGTGATTTCCGTCAGAATTCGGAAGACGTTAGTATCTTAAGTAGACTTGTCGGTCAGTTCCGGTGGTAATGTCCGACAAGTCTACGAACAATACCGACATCTAACGTCCTACTGAATACGAACATCGACGGACCAATTCGGCATATTATACCTTAACGCAAAATATGATATAGTGTTTATAGGAAACTCGTGAGATGCAATTGGGTCTTGTTAAACCCGTGCACATAGCCTTCAGAGGCCGCACATTTTAGAAAAGCAGTAGATGTAACTTCTGATGAAAACTTGACGTGTAGCCCAATTACTTTCATGCTGAAGCGCGTTTCTGCTATGACAAATCGTATGTTTTGTATGGTGTTTTACTCCGCTTGAAACACATTTTCAGTTTTATCGAGGCGTTTCTAGGGATAGTTACCAGTACGTCTGGTCCGTTTATCTTTACACCAGCGAGTCAGACTAAATGCTAACCCCAAAATCCCGAGCTCCACACGGACGGCTTTACTACCATAGTATAACCCTTTGGTAAGACCTGTCCGCGGATCGAACCTACGACCTCCCGTTTAGAATAGTTGTTAAGATGATTATATTAGTAAAATATGTTGTTAAAACATGGAAATATAACCAGCATCAATGTATTGGTATGATGAAGCGATGTCTTTAACCATTTCCACAAATCTGCAGCCTACGACTTTTAGTCAAAACCTGGAAACCCTGTATACATGAAGGCTTAATGAATACAGTAGATAACATTATGACGAATGGAGAAATTGCTAATTTAGAGGAATTCATCATTGTTCACAATGTTTTCAAAAGTCGTCTGCTGTAAGGGAGTCAGAAAGCGTCTTTTTTGTAATATGATTCTCTATTCAGAAAGGCTCATGTTGGCATGTTTACAGGTCAACGAATTGAATTATCTTTAACACACTACTTCTTTACCCCCCCCCCGCCCCCCCCCCCCCCCCCCCTTTCCCACATACTAAAATGTGCAGCAGACGACTTTGATAACATCTTTGCACAAAGGTGCAAAATCCCTATATTCTTTTATCATTGCATAGAGTTGTAAAAATTGTGGCAAAAGAAGAAATTGACAATAACCCTCTTCATTTAGAGATATTTTCCATATTTCTAAAAGTCGTATGCTAAAGAAACGTTGTATTTGTGAAAGAGTAAATGCATAATCACTGACCGTATCCACTCTGTTGTAGACAATATCCCTCACAATTCGATCTATGAGACTCTTGTCAATGGTCCTGGATCCGAGCCCAAGTTCGGACAAAAACGACGGAGCCGTCATATTAAGATTACATGTCAATCGATTATCGATCCGATCAAATTTAGTCCTCGGGAAAGTCTGTCCCAGCATCAAACTGTTGTCGTCTGCTCGCCCAGACAACGCCAATGGGTCACCGTATCTGCGTCTGGCGTGATGATACGTCACGTCTCTTCGATGTGAGGGATGTATTCTGCTGCTGTCAGAGCTTCTGGTATCCATTTCCTTGTCCCGGTATTTAGACAGATCGGTACTGACTAAAGATCCCTTAGACGTGGTACGAGACAGGCCTTTCGTAAACGTTTCAGAATCTGAAGTTTCGAACGCATTATGTGGTCGTCTGAAAACCTTATCCGGCTTGGATTCTAATGGGGGAGGACCGGGTGTGTTAATCGGCCTTACGTCCCAGGTTTCACGGCGCCATTTTTGGGGTACGGTGAATTCGGACATTGGTCTCTCCTTTAGCCTAATCGTCCCTCGTGGTATGGAGTCTAGGTCATCAAAGACGCTTGGTAACCGTATGGCGAGTTGACGACGAGATGTGTCGCCAAATCCGCTGTCGCTCTGGCTTGATTTGATTCCACGACGACGAGATACGAGATCGGATATTTCCGACAAAGGTCGTGTGTGTCCGGCCTCAAACTGCCGCGGAGTAGATGAGGCTAACACATCGGTTCGCTTATTCTTTCCGTTTTCCGTTTGGAAAAGTCTTGGTAAAATATCCCCAGTAATATCTCTTTGGGAAATAGACTTAAGGCCAGCCATTATCGAATAAGTTTCAAAATAACGTAACTTCAATACAAGGCATATTATAGTAAACACGATACATGGTCAGAGATGTTTATGAATAAGAATTCAAAGTCATAAACGATTCATTAACAAACTATTGCACGTGTTTAATGTGTAAAAAAGCCACATGCCATATATCAAAGAAATCACTTGACAATTTCATCTATCATATCCAAATGTTAACACTAATTCAGTCTGAAACTTGTTTGGAAACGAAATTTAGGATACGCTGAGATCAGATGACAAAAAATGAACATATTCACGTTAAATTGTGTTTGTTTGTTATCGTCCATGTCTTATCACAGAGAATCCCTTTTAGAATGAAAGTTGAATAACTACAACAAATCCTTGATTAAATAACTACTTATGTATGTCTTTACAGTCTTTATTTAAGATAAGTATTTGTAACAACATTGGTCGAGCTACCATTTAAAATTTTACTTATCGTATGTTCATGTGGGTTTTAGTTATGACAAAACATAATTTTTCAAATAAACTTCCATATTTATTGCATAGAATTCCCACTCTCTAAATTTACACAAAAAAAAAAAATCAATTTTCACTTGTCACACAAGATCCCTTTATACTTGCTGTTGCTGTTCATAATTATTTCATGGACAATTAATAAAGATCCAAAATTCATGAACGACTAATAAAATCACATTGACAGAGAACAGACTATTAATGTCTCTGTAAGGAATTTTCAAATCGAAATATGGAATTAGATAACCTCACGAATCAAACATCATTACGCTAGACAGACGGTATGCATGTCTCTATTAATTGTTTATTTGTTGTATCTATTGGAATTGAATTCAATTGCCTATTTGTAATGTTTTCTAAACAATGCCGAATGTATCATTTGACAATAAATAATTGGCCTCTGTGTAATTTGCCCTCTTGTCTTTTGTAACAGTTTTAATCACGCCATGATAAAATGGATGTTGTTTGTGTCCCCTGAAACGAAGATCTATTCGGCGACTCGCCGTTTTCATCATTATGGCAGTCATATCACGGCGTGTCCTTGGTAATGCTCTCCTATGAGCGCTTATCGACAAGGAGGAAAGACACTCCTATCATTTTCAAGTGTTACAAAAGTATTTGATTGTTTTGTATGATATCAAGGAAACTGTGGTGACACCAGGGACATCGGTCCTACACAAACACATCTCGTTACTCATTAAAAGACTATTTCGGGATCTAGGGTGTGTCCTTGGTTCGAACAAGAAATTGCGATACATAGTTTAAATTCAACTATTACCCACATACAACATATCTTCAGCAGACGACTATGAAAACATGAAGGCAAAAATATGAACAATCTTTCTACGAAATTAGAAAGGATCATTCTATCATCTTTAACACAAGGTAATATGGTCCAGGCAATGGTAGTTTTGTATAAGAAATGCAATTAAGATTGGTAATGGTAACGAATGATGCATAGTCAATTGACTCAAATCCGACCTTGACCCATACCCACTCGGTAAATCTCCATAAATGAAAGTACAATGTATATCATAATAATTGGTTTGAGATGGAAACTTGCTTGTTTGTTTGATGCTTTAAGCTTTTTCAACACTTTGTCAGTTATATCACGGCGTTTCCCGGGAAAGTTACTACAACTACTGGTCCAATTATCCTGACACCAGCCAGTCAGTCGTTATGCAAATGTGTCAATATGCGCCTGCTTGCGGGACATGGTTACATAAATGGAATGTGTGTTCGATTGTGGTATGATATCGAGGTTTGCCGTCACTGATAAAGGTTACAATTTGTATGAGCTCGATTGTGGTATGATATCGAGGTTTGCCGTCACCGATAAAGGTTACAATTTGTATGAGCTATGGAAATATCCTCCTGTCAGAATATCAATTAAAAACCCATAACTTATCCAATGGAAATTTTATTAGGTAAAAAACTTAATTTGGCTTTTCCTGTCTTTTGTTATATTTTTAATTTATCAAAATAGAATGAAATGGGACGAGAAAAGTATACAAATGAGCCGAATTACGAGAAAACCAACATTGTGGACTCTGCATAAAATATCGATCCGGATCAGCCTAAGCATGTCGCGCAGGCTAACCAGGACAGACATTTTTTGCCTCCTACGGATTTTCTGTTTCAGGAATCATTACCTTATACCTGTATCCCTTTGTGACGGAATGTGTCGGACCGGATAAGCCTGCGCGGACTGCACAGGCTAATCTGGGTCGATATATTACGCAAATTCCATAATGTTGGTTTTCTCGTGGAACGGCTCAAATCTATCTGTCGGTTGATAATGGCCAACTATCGATCGTAGTAAACAATGTATCTCTGTTACAGTCGGGACTTCTGTAACAGGGCGTAAACCAATGAACAAAGACAAAAGGTCGGGTACCATAAATCGTATTGCTACATCGGTCTGATTGCAATCATTTTCCTGATATGATACACCATATATTCTTATATCAATATGTCTTTAAAATATGACTAATAGTCACATGGGGGCCGGTGTTATTTAGTATTTATGCTGTACTATTAGGTTGTTGATGTATATGTTTGCATGCCACTTTTATATAATAGTTACTTACTTATTTCTGTAGTAATGGATACAGAGTCAAAATCATTCCAAAATCGATTAATATGAACACTACTATATCGAGGGCTTGGTGTGAGACGGTTGTAACTAAACAACCTATTTTGAAAACCCTGGTTTAGGGGCAATTTTGACCCCTATGTAAACAATGAAAATGTAGGTGCCGTTGATCACAACGAGCAATGGCACCTAAGTTTCCATTGTTTACCAAGAAAAATGATTTAACACTTATAAAGAGTTTATGGCAAGGTGATTAACCTTGGTAAAAAAATACCAATTTGAGTTACAACCATTTCACGCCAAGCCCTCGATATGTTTGTATATTATGGGCCGGAGGCCAGATATTTTGAATAAACACATTGAATTGAATTGAATTAATACTATCATAACGTGTTCACTTGTTTTATTCTTAATTCGTACAATTGGTATCACTACTCTTGGTATATAAATAGTACTTGTTGCAAACGTTTCAAGTATTCCTCACTTCATATTTGATTCATGTATATTGATTAAAATGGACTAAGATAAGACTTCTCGAAGATTTGTCTTTTTTCTGTATTGTTCCCTTCCTGAACGTTATAGAGATATCTCTTAAATGATGGAGATATATTTAAAAATGATACAGATATATATCAGAAAGAGATATTAGTCTCACAGTTAGTCTCAAAATTAGCGAGATCTCTAAATAAGAGAGAAATAACTAAATTTAAAAAATACATTTCTAACCTAAAGAGGTTATCAGATATGTATCTTAGGTTCAAAGATATATATCAACGTAAAATAGTGTTTTCTCAATTTAAGAAAACATACATATGTATCAAAGTACGACCGGCGTCCCTTTCTTGAATAAATAGTACAATGGCTTTCAACTAAACTTGGAATTGGAGAGATATATCGCTAAGTCAGAGAGAAATCAATCAAAGGTAAAGAGATATCTCTCTAACGGTAGCAACAGAGTTGATAGGCACCGACGATTATGTTTACTATGTAACACAACTGATATTGAAGATGAGTTTCATCTTGTTCTAATTTGTCCAATTTACTTACATTTTAGAAAGCGTCACATTAAGCCATATTTCTACAAACGACCAAGTGTGCATACATTTATAGAACTGATGCAATCTTCAAACAAATGTATTATCAAAAACCTAGGAAAATATGTTTATGAAGCACTTGCTTTGCGTAGTTCACTTAATGATTAGTAAAGTGTACCTTGTTAAACTGTCATAAAACACCGTTCGAATTTTTTAAGTAATAGCAATTGTTATAGTTAGATGTATTGAATAAATGTACTGCATGTACGTTCAACCTCCATTTTAAGATCTTAGGGAGGATAATTCGAGAGATTAATATTTACTTTTGTGTTCTGTAATTTTGTATTTTTTTTACACATTCACGTATGATATGTTATGTTAATATGTTTGTACGATGATGATCTGGATTTAAGATCAAATCAATAAACTTATGTTCTGTTCTGTTCTGTTCTAACTTATAGAGATCTTCAGATATGTATCAACATTTCAGAGATATCTGTTTCCTCTATGAAAGAGGTCTAACTATTAAAGTATGACATATATCTTTTATGAATAAATAGTACAACGGATTTGAATTCAACTTGGAAATACAGACAACTCTGTGTTATAAGGAATCCATTTACAAAAACACATTTACACATAATATATATACATATCCGAGGTGGGTTTAGGACTGTGTAATGTATATATAATGTAAATGAATATCTTTTGTAAACGTAACATGCAACATTGGAATTTATAATATCTTTTTCATAGGTAAAAACCCTTTATTCGTGTTGTTGAAATCTCAGACGCATCCAGTTAAAACCCTAGCTTACAAACTATGTAGAAGTTAAACATCATAAATCGGTCAGGACGTTCGACTAAAACATGTTCTAAACTGTCAGTTTGCTAACGACGCAAAACGCAAACTTCGTGTTTAAAATTAATTTGAATGAATCCAGATCGTGCACCTCATATATCGGTTAAGTTATATTGGAAAACATAATTGGTCTTTAGGGCGTTCACTAAAATTGTACGCTACGTGACGCTAGAAAAATGGCAATTTAAATGACAGCACTTTAACTCATCGGTAGCATCTTCTTCCATTGTTGGCAGTTTCTTAGATATTGTAAATTATTAATCATTTAATCACTAATTCTACACTAATTTTGCAATCGCTAATTGGACACTAATTGAACACTTATTGTACACTAATTGAACACTTATTGTACACTAATTGAACACTAATTGAACACTTATTGTACACTAATTGAACACTTATTGTACACTAATTGTACACTAATTATACACCAATTATACACTAATTATACACTAAATATACACTAATTATAAGTTAATAAGTAACGAATAACGTAGACTGGTAGTAGCCCTTACCCGCATACAGACAGTTTCTGAGTCCTCAGCAGCAGGCGATATTTGAAAACATTGTGGCAAAAGGAGAAATTGTTCATAAAGAGCAATTTAACCTTAAACCACAATGTTTTCAATTCATTCCATGATCGAGTTTCGTTTAATGAGGTTTACCATGGTTTAAACCTGATGTTTACGAAGTCGTCTGCTGCATATTTGTTGTATGTGGGAAAGGGATTAAATTGACTACATGACTGTGCAGGCTGATCTTGTTGTTCACTGTTCGCAATAGCAGATGAGGTTTAACAGCTTCATTTGCTTTTCAATAATCAATGTGTAGGCCGTCTCGTGAGAAAATCAACATTGTGGACTCTGCGTAAAGTACGGACCCGGATCAGCCTAAGCATGCCACACAGGCCTACCCGGACAGACACTTTTCGCCTCCTGTGGATTTTCTGTTTCAGGAATAACTACTCTATACATCTATTCCCCGAAGACGGACTGTGTCGGCCGGATCAGTCTGCGCGGACAGCGCAGGCTGATCTGGTAGATACATTACGCAGATGTCTATCGCCGCAGCTGCATTTTGGGGATACGCCCCTGGAGTTCACGACTTGGTTCTAGCGATATATATCATCGAGTACTCCATTCAATATTATGCATGCTAGTTTCTTACTGTATGACAAACCAGTATGGGGTAATCAAATGTGTCTTCCGAATTTCATTCCATAATGACGTCCGCGAACGAGGGTCGTGCCCGAGATGAAGCCCAATAAGTCCAGTCCCAATACCAGCAAAATTAGAACAGGCTACATACATTTCTTTTCAGTATATGTGTACATGCATGCGTCTTTGTTTTCTTAAATAATGATTGATTGATTGGCGTTTAAGTTTTTATGTTTATATCACCGCGGTAAGTTAACACGACCATGTTTCCTGACTCTCCAGCACCAGTATCTCACACACTACTGTTCCTGACTCTCCAGCACCAGTATCTCACACACTAGTGTTCCTGACTCTCCAGCACCAGTATCTCACACACTAGTGTTCCTGACTCTCCAGCACCAGTATCTCACACACTAGTGTTTCTGACTCTCCAGCACCAGTATCTCACACACTAGTGTTCCTGACTCTCCAGCACCAGCATCTCACACACTACTGTTCCTGACTCTCCAGCACCAGCATCTCACACACTAGTGTTCCTGACTCTCCAGCACCAGCATCTCACACACTACTGTTCCTGACTCTCCAGCACCAGCATCTCACACACTAGTGTTCCTAAGCAGGCGACTGGCTACCCTCCCACAACAACAATTAAGACAGTTGTTTGGAAACGAATGCCGCTAGTCATGAAGACTTGTGTCAGTCATCGGAAAATAGCAATACAAAGAATATGTTGGTATACAGCTAATAGCAGTGATAAGTATTGGTAGTAGTAACAACACGCTCCTATGTGTTGTTGGTGTTTTTTATTTGGGTTTTACGAGGCTTTAAACATTATTTCAGTTATATCACGGCGACAGTTCACTTTTTCACAATCCCTGGGTAAACAAACCAAAACTATGCTAGAAAACGTGCATTGCCCGAAGGTACTCCACCATCACCGCTAACCACAGCAGATTCCTTCTATCCTATGTAGGACAACATAAATAAGTCATTAAAATAGGTTTTGTTATCAGAGAGCTTATTGTGTGTTTTGTTGCAGTTAGAAGAATGCAACATGAACTTATATTCGCACATAATAAATAATGTCACAAGGATACGATGATATGTTGTCCAAAGAAAAAGAATAGGCAGTAAACACAAACGAATGGGATACACTATAAAGCAGTGATCACACAAATGTGACTTACGTCATAAGGTGTCCCTATCTAGGATCGGCACAAATAGTGTTTTAAATACTGTTATCCAGGGCCCATTATAACAAACTCGGGCTGACGTACTCGTTTTATTTTACACTAGCGTAAACGTCATTTTGGATAGTTTAATTGTAAATAAAAGATTTACATAATGTCTTACAATGTATGTAAGGGAATATTTGCATTGCTCCTTTCATATATACAGACGTTTTGTGAGGCCTCTGCAGCAGATGACTTTGAATAACCGCTATCCAGGGTCCATTATAACACAATCGGACTAAAGTAGTCGTTTTCTTTTTACACAGGCGTAAACGTCATCTTAGATAGTTTAATCGTAAATAAAACATTTATGTTATGTCTTACAAGGTATGTAAGGGAATATTTACATTGCCCCTTCTTATATATACAGACGTTTTGTGAGGCGTCTGCAGCAATTGACTTGTAATAACTGTTATCCAGGGCCCATTATAACAAAATCGGGCTGATGTTCTCGTTTTTTTCAACGAGCGTAAACATCATTTTGGATAGACAGAATTCACGTATAAAAAGTTCAATGGTAAATCAATCATTTATAGAATGTCTTACAACGTACATAAGGGAATATTTAAACTGCACCTTCCCCATTTACAGACGCTTTATGATACCTCTGCAGCAGACGACTTTGAAGTCATCTAGGCAAAACTATTGAAACTCTTTAAATATAAAAGTACAATTATTGAATAGAGTTGGAAAAAAACAAACGTTGTGACAAAAGGAGACACTACCGATTATGAACAATTTCTCCTATTGCCACACTGTTTTCAAACGTCGTCTGCTGCAGCGGCGTCACATGTCGTCTGTATTAGGAAACTGGTTAAGGTTAAGGGGCGTTCCTCGGCAAACTGAATAGCAATAAGTTCAATGACAGTTCGAACCTTATTATATTTGAAAACGAGCCATCGGAAAAAAACGTGTCTATTGAAATTATCGATAGTGACGGTTCAGATACGCCTTCGCTACTTGCACGGAAAACCATTGATCCATAATACAATGATTTCAACTGTATTCAATAATCATAGTATTATTTATAGAGATCTTCTATACTCTCGACTTGATAGTTTCGTCTTCTACTTTTACAGTTTTGCTGTATGAGGGAAAAGGTGAACGTATTACATCGGGAGAAATGGATGCTTAATGTCTACGTGGTGTCCGCCTTGTACGCGAGAGACCAGGTTCGATCCCCGGTCGCATCATACCAAATATTTAAATGTGCTATTAGTGACTTTTCTCCTTTGCGCCTAATGTTGATATGATAGCATAACGACTAATACATAGGTGTCAGGATAAATTATGCCGGTATTACTGGTAAATTATCAATAAAATGTCGTAATATGACTTAAATATTACTGAAAACGGAATTAAACATCATAAAAAAAACCTAAAAGAAATGACGTATACTTCGGTTGATTCTACAATAAATTTAGTCAATGATTTATTATCATAGGCTAAATTTCTGATGGCCGGGCGTATTACTAAATTGCATGATCACGTTACATTAATAGTAAAATCAATATGGTTTAAAATATCAGACAAATCAAACAGCCGTCCCTATTCGATTCATTTGTAACAAAATTAATTCTTTTGCACTGCTTTTCTTTCATCTCGCCAGGCAGCGTAATATTTTATTAACCCTTTCCCACATGTAGACGCATATTGACGCAATAGCAGACGACTCTTTAAAACATTGTGGCTTAAAGTGAAATTGCTCATGATGATCTTTACAAATATCATTTCAAATATCATTTGTCGCAGATGCGTTGAAATGCGCCTTTATGAGGGAAAGATACTCTTTAAATAGCGTAAACTTCGAAAGATGCAATATAAAAAATATCGGGATGACCGTATGGTGTATAATAAAGATTCTTCCTAATTTAAATTCGGATACTCATCGGATTTCTCATTGTCACACAGACCTAGTTTACATTGACAATAACATTTCAGTATGTTAGATGTAAAACAAATTGAAGGAATATATGTTTAAACCAAAGGGACCATATTGTACATTCATTTACACAAAATGTTCCCTGGTTTTCAGAGAGTTTACTTGTACAAGGGGGGAAGGGGGAAGTTTGGAAATATTCGATTTTCTCAAACTTACAAAACATTTTGAAATCAGTTTTATTAACATTCTATGAACATTTTTTTTTATTGTACCTTTTTCAAATGATCATATACTCATCATGGGCAATTTGTTACTGTCTCATGATAACACAACGTTTTTGACCGGTAAACAGTATGCTGTTACATGGCACGCGCGTCTAAAAGGTTGGTCAAGCACGTGGATGACGTCAGTTAAAATAATTACGTCACCGTTATAATTCAACTTTTCAAACGGCATTTACAACAAAAGCTGGTGACTTCATTCATCAAATGTCAAGCCCAGCGTACTAACGCATGCGCTCTTAGAAACGTTGTATGAAAAATACGCGGGAGGGAATTTTAACAGCCAAAAATAGTTCCGGAAGTTTAGAGTGATATACCGTGTGATATATCACGCTCAAAGCCCTCTTTGCGTATAGAAGAGAAATTGTCAATAGTGTTAGAATTACTAATTTACACCCTATGCGGGAAGGTGAACAATCTAGTCGATATATATTCAGCCCGTTTGAACATGCTCTATGTATACCGAACCGTTTATTATTTATTATTATATATGTTTACGTCTCTTAATTGAGAGATACTATTTGTAACATAGAGAAATATCTCTCTAACGTAGATCAACATATCATTCAGTTATATATAACTCTTAATGTTTAAGGCATGTCAAAGGTTGGACTCCTTATGGCGACGTGTGGGACCCGTTCTGATATGGCCGCCAACTAGTTAATTGATTGTACCGGGTATCGGCATGTCTTGTGTCTGACAACAAGGATAGGACTCGGTCAATAAGAAAGTTCTCACGACACGGGTGTCATATCAGTCAGAAATGCCTCGCTTTTTTTTTAAATAATTCAAACGGTTTACTAAAAATAGACATATTTATGATATATCTCAATGACTTTGCTAGAAAACATTTTGGTAAGCTTATATTTGGTATTTATAAACCTTTGATACTCAGTTGTATACTCTTTGGTCACACACATCGAGGGCTTGGCGTGAAACGGTTGTAACTAAAATGTGTACTTTTTTACCAAGGTTAATCACCTCGCCATAAAGTCTTTATAAGCGTTAAATCATTTTTCTTGGTAAACAATGGAAATTTAGGTGCCATTGCTCATTCTGAGCAATGGCAGCTAAATTTGCATTGTTTTTAAAGGGGTCAATTAGCCCCTGAACCAGGGTTTTCAAAATAGGTTTTTAGTTACAACCGTTTCACGCCAAGCCCTCGACATGTATTATAACGTAACCGTGTTCATGGTTCTCGACGTCAGTTCCTTACTTAAACAGATAGAAGTAAGCGCATGGAACCAGACATGAAATTACCGGATATAGGTAACGTGACGTCGTTTCTAGACAACGTCGACTTCCAACCTCGAAGCGTTGACGACGTAAATTTGGCAGCTCTGTCAAAATGGGATGCTTGTCGTGGTTATTTCGTAAAAAGAAGAACAATCGTAAAAGGAAAAGGGGCAGAAAAGGATCAGAAAAGCATGGATGTACCCCTTGTGCGGAGAAAGGTAAAGATGTTTGTGAATTTAAATATGAAATAAAATAACATAATAAGAAAAAGCTTAATAAACGAGTTTTTGGAATCTATGAAAATGTGATTTATAGACATGAGAAAAATGCATCAGAGATAAACAAATAAAATTCATTTTTCTTCCTTTGTTTTTCAGAACTCCCTGGTCTGAAAATTACTAAAGGTGGAATAGCTTTCCAGATTGACTTCAAACCTGCTAGAACCGCACATCCGATGCGGCATAAGTTTGTCAACGTAAGTTCGATGAGTGTCATTCTAGACTTTTAAATAAGCGAATGTTTTGAAAACTGTTAATAGCACATTTTAATCTTCAAATTGTAATTGTTATTGTATTCAACAATGGAATTATATTTTATACTTTTCAAAGAAACACACAAAAACCACACTGCGTGTATCTTTTTGTTTTATCTTAACCTTAATCGGTCAATAAGTCAATACTAGTGAAAACAATTCATCTTTGTTTCAATTTTCTCCTAGCATTCTTTTTGGATATTGCATGTTCAGTGCCCTTTAAAAAGAACTATCTTGTCTTGTACATGTATATCTGAGTATGTTCTGGAATTGTCAGACCTGCAGATTAGGACGTATAGGAGCGAGTTTTATATGGTGTGTTTTATGAAGATATACTTTGATGAAATAACTTTTGACAATAATGATCAAATCTGTATTAAGTAATAACCTAAGAGATTGCCCCTTGAGTTTAAAATAGATTAATATATACTTGAGCCATAATTATACGACCATAATTACCTGCTATTACGACAACAAATCAACTAATACGACCATAATTACCTGCTATTACGACAACAAATCAACTAATACGACCATAATAACCTGCTATTACGACAACAAATCAACTACTACGACCATAATTACCTGCTATTACGACAACAAATCAACTAATACGACCATAATTACCTGCTATTACGACAACAAATCAACTAATACGACCATAATTACCTGCTATTACGACAACAAATCAACTAATAGATCATAATTACCTGCTATTACGACAACAAATCAACTAATACGGCCATAATTACTTGCTATTACGACAACAAAGCAACTAATACGACCACACATCCTGTGATTCGACTTATAAACTAGTGTTACAAACAGTTGACATGATGCGTGCCGTTTCACGAAAAAACAAACATTACGGACTTTGTGTAATGTATCGACCCAGATCAGCCTACGCAAAAAAAAAGCTAATTCGGGCCGACACATTCCGTATCAGGGGCGAAGAATTATGGAGTAAAGACTCCTGGGGGAGGAAATCCACAGGAGACTAACAGTGTCTGTCCGGGTTAGCCTGTGCGACATGCTTAGGCTTACCCGGGTCGATACTTAACGCAGAGTCCACAATGTTAGTTTTCATGTTGGACAGCTGATATATACAGGTTTGACAATATAAAACAACCTTTTCTTACAGAGTCTTGAGACTGCCATGGAGAGAAAGGTCCTGGTTAATGTAAGACGATTGGAGAAGATGGTAAGAAGAGGTGAGGCATCACAGGAGGCTGACAGAAAAAGGTAAGGTGTTGAATAGAAAGATTGGTGAATCTTCTGCCTTGAATCTTGTGTAATACACTGAACATTAATGATACATAAGGGCACACTACGCGGTGATTGGAAACAATTGGTAACGTGTTAAACCAAGATGGTGTAAAATCTTCTGCCTTGAATCTTTTTTAATACACTGAACATTAATGATAAATACGGGCACAATACGAGGTGACTGGAGAAAATTGTTAACGTGTTCAACCAAAATGTTGGCGAATGTTCTGCTTTATTGAATCTTTTGTATACACTGAACATTATGATACATAAGGGTACGACACGAAGTGATGTGAGAAAATTGCGACACAGTGTGTGTGAGATATCACACAAGGTTATCGGAATACATTACGCAGAGTCCATAATGTTGGTTTTCTCGTCGAAATATGCAGAGCCAGATCAGATTGCGCGGATGGGCTGGCTGATCTGGCTCAACACTGATCGCAGATGCTTACGGTTCGTTTTAGCAGACCGCCGCTCAAATATAGCCAACATTCTATATTGACTACAATGTAAGTTTAGCCTCAAGAGCAATGCTGATCGGATGTGTTAACTAACTGACGAAAAGAACAGAAGGCTTCATTAATTATATATGAGCATTTTAGCTCTCATTTGATACAATTGAACATTCATGGATAGGGACATACAAATGCATATTAGGTGTAAATGAAGTCAAAGACGGTTTGATTCTATTCATATCTTCCTATGTTTATGTATATGTTTAGCGTGTTTGTAAATGATTAATTCCTAGTTTAAGGACCATATAAATGTTCCTGAGTATCGAATCATAAATTCTTTTTCTCCACAGAGATGTCTTCCATGAGAAGAAAGCCGAACAAGAGCAGCCTTTCGTTATGAAGTCTAGACAAGGCATTGTCAACATAGTCCTTCCGGACCAAGAAAGAATAGCGGCAAACATGAAGTTTCTCGCGAAACGATGTAAAAGAGAGAGAATCAAAAGGAGGGTGGCTGCTTTATTCAAACTTGGAGATGGTGACAGGAGGCGGCGATTTTATTTTATATGATTAAACAAGTGCTCATTTGTTTTCATATAAGAGTTAACTTTCTTCTATCTGTTTTTTATTTATCTTTAACCCTTTCAGCGCCGAATTGTTTAAAGTAGACTCTTCCATGTTCAAACTCGGACGACTCTATTTTCATGTTATAGGACTTTTGGAATATATTTCTAACTCACAGCCAAACAATGCAGATTTCAGGCGAGACAGCTCGTTACGAGCTGACTCACCTGAATCTGCATTATTTGCAAAATGCTCAAATATTGCCTTTGGCGCTGAAAGAGTTAATCTGTTACATTCACGGTTTACATAAATAGACCGGGAACACATGCTTACGACATTCAAGTTATGTCAAGTGTATACAGATGATATAAAGATAAAGATCAGCGAATAAGGTCCGAATTAACAGACATATAAACCGATTACTTCCGGAAATTTTTAAGAACATTCATTTTATTTGCGATTGCACTGGTTAACCCATTACTTCACGTGACAGTTTCAAAGGTTGTCTGATACTTTACAACATCAGACAAACAATTTCAACAATCTAGAAAACTGACAGATTTATATTGATAAAGAGTTGAAAATATTACAATAAAAGGTGAAATTGCTTGTTCTGAGCAATTTCACCTTTTATTGCAATGTTTTCAAAAGTCATGTTCTATGGCAGGTGTCAATTGTCGTCTGTGTGAAGTAATGGATTAAATAAGTGTATTGACATGTCCGGTGTAAATCAATTTTCACAATGCCAAAAAATACCGTTATTTCTCAGAAGATCTGGCCACCGAGACATCATTGCTTATATAAGAAACTGCAATTGACAATCGAACATTCTTAACATTGTAAATCAAAGGGATCATGAGTAATCTCGTTTTATACTGTCGTCTGCTGTGTATGTACATGTGTCACTCGATCAGGAAATGGATTGACTGACTGATTATAAAAAAATAAGTAAGTGAAAAGGAACAGACCAGACTTCCTAGGCAAAAGCAGCATTTATGCAGACAATGTTAAATTAATTGGAGAAAAGTTCTCTGGGAATATTCGCATTTCGAGAGACAATTAAACGCGTATGCATAACTTTATACTTGGGAAGAATTTCCATGTTTTTATTTATTGATTGATTGATTGTTTGGTGTTTTATGCCGCTTTCAACAATTTGTCAGTAATATCAGGGCGCTTCATTGATAAGTAACCAGTACTACTGATCCGTTTATCCTGACACCAGCCATCCAGTTGTAATGCTAACCCCACAACCCCACAACCATTAGCGTCAATGATGCCAGCAATTTCTATCATTTTTAAAGACTTTGGTATGACCCGACCGGAGATCGAACCTGCGACATCCAGAACCCGAGGCGGATGCCCTAGCACCACACCACTGAGGCGAACCCACGTGTGTTTGAGTTGTCACCGAATGTGAATATGTAAATACAGAGACGTCTACCAAAGTTAGAGAGAGATATCACACATAGAGACGTCTACCAACGTTAGAGAGAGATATCACAATAAACTAGACATACAGTGCAGTCTCTTTAAAGCGACAACTGACGGATGCAAAGAAACACAGCTCTTCTACAGAAGTGTTCCTCTTAGATGATTAATCCTTCAACTGATAGAAACACATTTGAATATATATGTAAAGCATACAAAGTTGAAAACATTGCAGCAAAAGTAGAACAATTAATCGGACGAGCAATTTATTATTTTATCATGACAGTACCCAATCCATCCATAAACAAATCATTCTTCATGCATATTTTTAGATGTATTATTTGTTAGATGTGGGATAGGTTAACCAGTTCTTACAAAGAGTTGTTTTTCTGCACAGGTATGTCGCTTTGGGAGTTCACAGTGTATATTTTTACTAGGAGTACATAGTCAAACGGTCAGACCAGAGATCATGATAAAGAGGGGTATTCAGCTCTTTTCCCACAAGTTCTAATCCCTATGATGTGTGTACTCACACAGACAATTATTTTGAGTACCCACAACATAGGGTTTAAGGGTCAAATAACGATTTAACTCTTTCAGCGCCGAATTGTTTAAAGTAGACTCTTCCATGTTCAAAATAAAATAGGGCGTCTCCATTTCTCATGTAATAGTAAAAGTGTTGGACTATTTTGATAACTAAAAGGCAAACAATGCTGATTTCAGGTGAGACAGCTCGTTACGAGCTGACTCACCTGAATCAGTATTGTTTGCAATAACCTCAATATTGCCTTTGGCGCTGAAAGAGTTAAGAACATGCAAAACGCCGCTAATATAGAGCTCTGCGTCAGACCCTTTCTGATGTCGTCTGTATAGAGGACAAGTTTTGAGAATATTATGGCAAAACAATGATGAGCATCATGTTGAGCAATTCCTCCTTTTCCCACGTCTTTTTAAAACTATTTCATTAATCAAACTTTCCTTTTTAGGGAGTTTCCATTGTTTTTTCGACGATGTTTAATAGTCGTTTGCTACAGATATATTATATGTGGGAGAGGGTAAATAAACGCTACCATACAGGTCACGTTTTACGTGTTTTATCACGGATGAGTTTCGATCACTATCCATTCCTTAATAAAGCCATTTAGACAGATATTTGACAGACATTTTGATAACCAAGACGAGCAATTTCTCCTTTTGCCACCATGTTTCAACTGTATTTAATAATAACACTTTTATTAATAGATATTTTTCCCCTAATTTTGGCCAAACATTTTCAAAGTTGTCTGCTACAGATATATTGTATGTGGGAACGGGTTTATAAACGCTACCATACAGGTCACGTTTTACGCGTTTTAAGTATCGATCACTATCCATTCCTTAATAAAGCTATTTTTACAGATATTTGACGGACATTTTGATAACCTATTCCTACCACAAACAGACGCTTTCTGACGCCTCTGCATCAGACGACTTTGGAAAACATTGGGACTAAAGGTGAACTTTCTCAAAACGAGCAATATCTCCTTTTGCCACCATGTTTTCAACTGTATTCAATAATAACACTTTCATTAATAGATATTTTTACCCTAATTTTGCCCAAACATTTTCAAAGTCGTCTGCTTTAGATTTGTTGTATGTGGGAAAGGGTTTTATTGCCGTGGTTCTCAGAACGGTTATTGTTAATCAGCATTGTTTTCCAATAATGTTTTTCGTCTACCTCGGAGTGTCCCAAAAGTCATTATTTGCCAGAGAAATGATAATTTTACTGATTCAGATGATTTTCAAAAATCTCCAGCATTGCAGTAAACAACGTTGGACCGTTTTCTTTAGCTGGACGCGTTTGAACGCGTCTGCATCAGACGAGTTTGTATAACTATTAGAAACAGCTGTAAACAGTGTTTGAAACGGGGGAAATTGCGTAATATACTAGATTTCTCCTTTTTCATCAATATTTTCAGGCGTTTACAAAGTCGTCTGTTGCAGATGTATTGCGTATGGGAAGCGGCTTTAAAAATGAATTATACGAAAAGCCAAAATTGCTCACTTTGATTTCTATTCAATGTTATCTATGGCTTCTATTTTTTTTCTTGGGATGTTTTCATTATGAAGAAAATCCAAATAAAAACAAATCGGACAAATCGATTAAACAGTAGTTCACAGATCTTATCACATTGCCACCAGACGACATTTCAAAAATGTTCTACCTAAATTCCTTGTTCACTACGCCAGATGAGAAGGAAATCTCTTTTGACAAGTTATGTATTTGACTAAATCGATCCGCTACTTAACCTTTCCCCACAAACAGAGGCGCCTATGCAGCGGACGACCGTTTGAAATTATTGTGACAAATGAAGATATTGCTCATCATGAGCAATTCCTTCATTTGTTGCAATGTTTTTAGCTCAATTCAATATGTATACTTTCCCTTAAAGAAATGTCCTTATTTCTGCGGGTATGTTTCCAAAGTCTTCTTCAGCAGATTTGTTGAATGTGAGAAAGGGTTAATGATTAGATAACATAATCTCCAGTCATCTCTCAGGTCTTATTTGACAACAAAAAACCCACGCGACACGCCAACACGTGGTATATGCTTACGGCCATGTGAAAAGCTCAGAGTTGGAATTTCAGAACAGTGTAGGTTCAGATAATAGCATGTATCTTCTCAGTTTGATCATAATCTACACAAATTATGTACGCACAAGGGTTTCCTGACCAATCAAGGTTCAGATTAGTCTATACGTCTGTTCCGTCTTATCAGAATCTACACAAGTTGACAGAATTTTCTAATATAATTTTTATCAGAATGTGCTTATATTTTGCCCATTTGAAAAGGTACACATTGACTGATGTAAACAGTTTAGATCAAGATGAGCATTACATCCACACGAACGGATCAATATCTGCACTGTTCACATATGACTTACACAATATTGTTAGGAGCTGTTATGAACGTATGTAGAGTAAGATAAGACGGAAAGAGATGTTCAGACTGATCTGAATCTACTATGTTCAGAAATGCCAACATGTTTCTGTTGTCCATACAAGAGCTCATATCGAGGGCTTGGCGTGAAACGGTTGTAACTAAAATTGGTATTTTTTTACCAAGGTTAATCACCTCGCCATGGAGTCTTTATAAGCGTTAAATCATTTTTCTTGGTAAGCAATGAAAATTTGCATTATTTACAAAGGGGTCAAAATTGCCCATAAACAAGGGTTTTCAAAATAGGTTTTTAGTAACAACCGTTTCACGCCAAGCCCTCGATATTACTTTAACCCTTTCTCATATATAGACGCTTTATAAGACCTTTGCAGCAGACGACTTTAGAAAACTATATGACAAGAGGAAAAATTGTTCAAAGCGAGCAATTTACCCTTTAGCCACGATGTTTTCAACTCTTTTCAATAATCAATATTTCTTATATATAGATATTTCAAAATGTTGTCTACATGTTTTTAAAGTCGTCTGCTGTATATTTATTGTATGTTGGAATTGGTTAATTGACAATGCTAGGGTAGATGTAACTCGTCACGCGTAAATCGGCCTAAGAGATGACGAACGAAGATTTGGACTATCCCGTGCACCTGGTCCCGGGCTGATCAGATCCTTCTCCTTTCCCAATCTAGTCGTACGAGTATTCTTGCAACCTACAGAGACGATGATATAGCAAATTGCTAAGCAGGAAAGTGCTATCAATGAAATTCGAGGACAGACTTTATGGATGAACGTGTTCACGAGTGTGATAGACGAACAGTAGCTGTTATAAGCCTTATAAGCAGCTTGTACAGGCGTTTGCTTCAATAATGATTGAGGTAAATTCGAAAAGCCAAATTGACACAGTTTAACAATGTTGTTGGAAAACGATACCTTAATCTATTTCGAACAATTTTTCTCTTTCCTGCAAAGTTTTTTTCAAAAGTCATATGAATAAAATATAGGGTTAATTTTAATGACTTACCCCTCTACTGTGTCCGCGCAATGATGGCAGTTTTGTAAATGATCTTGGCGTGTTGATATTCCGGTTTGTCTGGAAGGCGCAGTTGTCTAAAATAGAGTGAGAGACAGAATCCTAAATAAGACTAGTATTCAAGCATTGATAATCAAAGCGCTGAAGGCACTGAATTTGTTTGGGTACATAAAACTGTTCAAACATTTGCCTTTACATAGATATGTGATTTATAAACTATGCATTGTTTATAAATATTACAACTTCGGGTAAAAGAATAAATGACGCATCCGTTAAAATTAAATGCCATTTTAGTTGTCTATAAAAATAAATCATGAGACATACATGTGAATATTATATTTAATGTCCAAGTTTCAAAAGACATGTAAAACAAATGGATAACCATTATGGCCCCGACTCACTCATCTAAGTATTTAATAATTTTTGTTACAAAAAAAATCACCATTGACCAAGGGTTTTCTAAAATCTTACTCAAAAGCTTCCTGCTTAACAAGAGATTTTTCAAGTTTTCACTATAGCCATATAAGGCCAAATAGCCCTGCCCCCCTAGCGGCCATGTTTTTCGACCAATCAACATGGCTTGGAGGAATCTGATAGATGGTCTCCCAATGAACATTTCTACAAAAAGAATTGAAAATTGGCCAAAAACTTTCGGATGAGAAGATTTTTCAAGTTTTTACTATTGCCATATTAGGCAAAAAAGCCCCGACCGCTGGCGGCCATGTTTTTCGACCAATCAACTTGGCTGGAAGGAATCTGATAGAGGGTCACCCTAGGAACATTTCTACAAAATTATTTGAAAATCGGCCTGACACTTTTGGAGGAGAAGATTTTTTTGAGTTTACACTATAGCCATATAAGGCAAAAAAGCCCCGCTCCCTGGCGGCCAAGGAACACTGTAGCAACGTTAAATGTCGCACCAACGCTAAATGTCACACTTGACGTTTTATGTCACAAGGCTGACGATAAACGTCGCAACCAACGCTAAATGTCGCAAAACCTTCTGACGTTATATGTCGCATCTGTAACGCCAAATGTCGCAAAACAAGGTACTGCCGCTATATGTCGCAACATCAACGCTAAATGTCTCACTCCTTTATAAGCACTCTTTTGTAGTATTACTGTTTCACAATGTACAAATTACAATGTTTCATCTCACTCTGTCCCTTCTTTTTTTAGTTATAGCTCCTGAAGTAGTCATTTTTTTGCGACATTTAGCGTCAGCCTTGCGACATATAACGTCAAGTACGACATATATACAAGATATATATGCACTCTCGTACTATCGATATGGATTCGCACACTTACGATAAGGACTCTCATACAAGCGATATGCACTCTTGTACTAACGATATGGATTCGCTCACTAACGATATTGATTCATACACTTACGATATAGACTCTCACAAAAGCTGTATGCACTCTCGTACTAACGATAATGACTCGCACACTAACGATATGGACTCTAGTAATAGTGGTTCATCAGAATAACAGATTGCGCTTTGTGTTTATACATTCCTTGCGGGCCAATGACTGGCTCTTTCTGCGGATAGCCACATTTTGTGGCTGGTATACAATAGATGGAATATGGTATAAACGTCCAAGACATTTTTTTTGTAAACACATGTACACGGACATACACTGTGACATAACGTTATAACATGTACAATTTTCTTAAGTTTTTTAAAACTGTAAAATTAAAGAAAATTGTACATGTTATAACGTAATGTAACAGTGTATGTCCGTGTACATGTGTTTTCAAAATGTTAATGCGTTCTATGGATAGCCACATATTGTAACTGGTATACAATTGTCTCTCTTGTCACAAACTGTATAAGCTAATACTGGAATAAAAACTGACACGGGATAAGTAACATGCTTTTTGTTGCCATTCCTTAACCTACTTATAAAAAAGTTTATAAATGTAGCACTTTAACATCCCGTAACAGCCTTCAAATACAAATTTGGTTTATACGACGGTAAAGAAAGGTTATTGGAATTAAGAAATTGTTTAAATAAGCAAATTTTCCTTTTCCCACAATGTTTTCAATATATGTTGCTTTTTACTGTTTACACAGCAAGAAAAAAACATTTAACTTATTTGTTATAGATTAGTATTATAGTTGCATATATATATAATTACTAGAAATAAATTAAGATTTAAAGTGTTGTATATATATATATACTAATTGTTTATTTGTTATTTAAATTGTTCTGCCCCTTCCAAGTACCCTACAGAATAGAATGTTGCATGGATCATTTGCCTCGTAGTATGGCACATGGAAAACTGTTGAAAGTTACAAAGTAGAAAATGAAGAGGCCCAACAATAACTAGAACTCATGACCCTTCAATCGAGTGTAAAGGAGAGGATATAATTGAAGCAAAACCTATGGCTAGTTACTAGCAACCTATTCTATTCTTGAAATGTTTTCAAATTTCGTCCGCTGCAGATGCGTCAAAAGACATTTACTTGTCGGAAAATCAATCCATCAATTCTCTTTATTGATATCTATAGATATGATATAAAGAGGAAAGTCGTTAAAACACTTTACAAAGAGATTCCATTTCAGCATGATCTCGATTTTTGGTTTATTCTATATCACTGATAAAAGCAATCAAACACATTATATATTTACAAAGAAAACCCCGGATATGATCATATGTAACAAATTATACACAGTTGCCCATCTTTAATTAAACATTTTTTACAACAAATCATAGCGTCCGCAGATTTGCTCTATATTCTATTGCGTCGGCATTTTCCCTCTATATTGCATTTGTCCGCATTTTCCCTCTATAATGTATTTGTCCGCAGATCGCGTCCGCACTTTAGACCCTCCCCCCATACCGTTGTATTTATAAATAGAATTCGACGATCACGATTTCTCTGCAAATGTGTTACTCTCATTTTAAATGCATTTTATGACGCACATATTTGTTTTTTTAATTCTTTATACTATATTTATATGGCCGACAAGGCACAAAGAAAATATTTTCAATTCTGTTTTTATTTACATTTTCAATGCGTGATTGAAAATTCAAATACCGTATCTGGAGCTTAAATCGGAAATAGTTCTCCCTGTAGCAGTTCACTCATTGAGATTTATAAATCTCTCCGCATTCATGTTTTAAAATACAATGTTTCATTTTATTTCGTAATTCTCTTTGAATATAAGAACCACATAAGAAAACAAAGACGATATAAATATATCATTATTTCAAAAATCGTGATACATTTGAAAAGTAAGAGCAAGTATTGAGTACTACTTTCACGCGTATGAAATTCATGGAATTTTAAATAAGACGAACGGCTTCAGAATTGCAGCTACTAAATTTGTTTGTTCCAAACAAATAAAAACAATTGTATTTCGGCCTTAGGCCTTCTTAGGGATAGTACAATGACCACAAACTATGTTGTGCCCATTTTGAAAGCAATGGAAATGAAGACATGTTCATTGCTTTCAAAATGGACACGTCGTAATTTGAGATATTTGTAATATACTGAATAAGGCCTTAGGCAGAACTATTGAATAAAAGGGTGTTTTTATTCACAGGCACATTTAATTCTCTACGGAAAAGACTATGTATCAAACATGCATTAAATTGTATCCATTATTCATTGATTGATTGATTGGAATTTGCGTTTCAATGGTATTTCAGATAAGTCATGTTCACTCTGTTCTACATTCGTCCAGATCAACTGGCTATCTTTCCACGCAGACTTTTTAGCATATTTGGTGAGAAAGTCGAATGATGCTAGTTACATAGACTAATGTCAATCATCCGTGCATTCCCATATTATTATATATATAATCATCTTACCCTTTCCCACATATATGAAACTTTGAAAACATCTAGGTAAAACTATTGACACATTTATGATTGTTGAATAGAGTTGAGCACATTTTAGATAAAGGAGAAACATCACATTACTAACGAGTTCCTGAAATAAACCTAACATAGATTCCACATCATCGCCTAAAGAAAGTGGCATCTTCACGTTAGCATATTAAAAGTTTAAAATTGTTGCAAATGTGCATGTATATATATAAATATTTTGCTGATAATTCAACAGACATGTCCTTGCCAATGGTTGACAATAACCGACGGGATAATTGACCAGCAGCATTCGCATTTACCATTGACTTAAAAGTTTACTTACACGAATGGGTCAAGATTCTTGTCGATGATTAAAATGCCCGACATGCAAACTGACTAGCGCCATTCTCCTCAACCATTGACTTAAAAGTTTACTTACACAAGTGGGTCAACATACCTGCCGATGATTTACAAAAACCGACATGAGAATTAACCAGCGGCATTTGCCTGATTACTTGCACAAATTGGTCAAGATACTTGCCGATGGTGGACAATAACCGACGTGATAATTGACCAGCAGCATTCGCCTTCACCATTGACTTAAACGTTTACTTGCACAAATGGTTCAACATTGTTGACGATGATTGACAATAACCGACATAAGAACTGACTAGCACTATTGGTCCCCATCAATGCGTTTGAAGTTTACTTGCACAAAGTTCTGGGTCGTGTTCATTTTGTTCAGCAATAAATGTAAGTGCACGCATAGTACGATCATTTTAACCTTTGGTATATTTTCAATTATAAAGTGTTGAAAGTCCGCCTCCCGTGTATGTTTTATGAATACGGATCAATTAAGAAAGCCTTCCTAATATGGTAGCTATATTTGTAAACTGCTTATCTAATAAGATTATATATCTAATTAATATACTCCAACTTGATACGGGATATATAGTGTGTGGCAGAGATTTGAATTATCGCCAGTTATAGTCTTAACCCTTCACTCTACAGACCCTGCGATAACAAACAAGACATGCGACAGCGTTGAGGAAATGAGAACAAATTTAAAAGAAGTTTTCACGTTTCTCCTAATTTCTATGGATGCACTTCTTCAAACCATTGTTACTTTGTCCAAATTGTCATTACTTGAATTTTTCTAGGCTGTACTTTTGCCGATTATATTCAGTGTAGCAATTGTCTACTGTGAAATTGGTTAATCAGTTAATCCGATATATTATTTTATAAGCAACACACTGAATAATTAATGCTGGCAAATTAAGTTATATATCTCTTACATCTTAAGGAACAAATAAATAATTCATCTTTTTTTCCCTCAAGCACCAGGTGATACAGTGACAAGAGCAGCACATTCGATTTAAATCTTAATGTACACGTTCTTCGTGCTTTTTGTATAGTAAGATTTGGTCTTAAACGATTGACATCCCAACCCAATGTTGTGGATACCCAAAAGAATCGTCTCATCTAGACGTTTCTTCTGATTACCAACAGCATAGGGTTTCATTCAGTAATAAAAGAGGAATTGCGAGGCGAAGACCTTTGTGATCCTCAACGAAGTATCTGATACTATGATAACAATGGCATGGAGGTAAGGGGTATATTTTTTCTTAATATTGATTATGGAGATTAATTTGTCCCATTGAAGGCCCCCAGTGTTGGCACCTTGTACAGCGCTAATAGTGACAGGTTATTTGAGGTTTTTACGTAAATTGGGCACACTGCACGTATCATTTATAGTGATTAGAGTGACAAAACTATGTGTACTGTAGCCTCCATGTTCAAAGTAAAATGACAAGTAGGTATTTATTTACACTGCGTTGGTGATTGAACACAAGAAAGAAAGGTCCATTAGCGGAAAATAATGCAAATTCAACAATGTATAATTGATAACATTCTATACTTATATGAAGCAGAGAACTCGAGGAGTAAATTAAACCTATAAACCTCTCTCCGAAGGAAACGTCATGCAAGAACTAAGAAAAACAGAAACATGAAATTAATTTAATTGAGCAATCAAAGTCGACTGTACAGTGACCAGGAGAACTTATCGAGGGCTTGGCGTGAAACGGTTGTAACTAAAAACCTATTTTGAAAACCCTGGTTTAGGGTCAATTTTGACCCCTTTGTAAACAATGCAAATTTAGGTGCCATTGCTCAGAACGAGCAATGACACCTAAATGTCCACTGTTTACCAAGAAAAATGATTTAACGCTTATAAATACTTAATGGCGAGATAATTAACCTGGGTAAAAAGATACCAATTTTAGTTACAACCGTTTCACACCAAGCCCTCGTTTTGTTGTCATCATGTGAGTAACGTCGGCGGTGGTATCAAAACTTTTAACCATTTCAACGTTTGAAATTGCTCTGAATTTGATTTGAATGCTGATTGACCCCGCTTTCAACTCCTTTTCAGCTATAGCACGGTTTTTCCAGGATAAATACCGCGTTCTATCAATCGTTTAACCCTTTCCCTCATACGACAATTCTGCACTAGACGATTTTGAACATATTTTGTCAAAATATAGAAAATCTCTATGATTAAATGGATAACCTATATGACGAAAAGTGGAAAACATTGTGGCAAAAGGAGAAATTGCTCGTTTTGAGCAATTCCTTCTTTTGCCACTATGTTTTCAAAAAGCCGTCTGGTGCAGAGGCGTCAGAAAGCGTCTATATGAGGGAAAGGGTTAACTATTCCCACAATCCTTATCGCCATTTCTACCATATTAAACGTCTTTGGCATGATCCGACCGGGGACTGAATACATGTATTTAAAATGAACTTATCCTGCATTGTATTTGGATGATTCCATTACAAATTTAAGAAATATTAAGATAAAAATGTTACGTTGTGCAGACAACAACAAAGAGCCTGGTGAGACGGCGTGGACTCAGACTTCGATTCCTGCAGTCAAAGGGTTAAGTAGTTCTGATTTGTTTTTTAGTTCACTTGTTAAAATAAATCGTGTAAAGAAAGATCGTCGGCCTTTCGTACCGAATGTCCCAGTTCGAAAATGTGATGAGCGGCTTCGGCCTTTGTGATACTTGTTTCACACACATGTCGAGAATACTGGTCAAGTCTCCATGCAGCATACACCGACCGTGATGGATATTAGCTGTAAGGCAACTAACCCCCCTTTTTATTTTCCAACATATATACACATTTTGACGCGTCTGCAGCAGTCGACATTCAAAAACTTTGTGCCACAATGCTTTCAACTGGACTTTGTAATTATACTTTGATTACTAGAGTTTCGCCATATCTTTGCATGTATGTTTTCGAAGTCGTATGGTACATATGTGCTGTATGCGGGAAAGGATCAAGCTAATTTTATTTTATTTTGTTTAAATTCTGTCTTAACATCACATTTCCTTTTATCTTCCAATCATATGTTTTCTATGTACGATTTTCACTTGGAAGGGTTTACGTTTGTATAGGTAAGTAATTGGTTATTCCAATTAATATCGAGTATAAATGTATGACCTTTGTTACAATGATTAACCTCACATTTCCATTTATTTTCCCATCATATATTTTCTCTATACGATTTTTACTTTGATGGGTCTTTTCTATAGGTAATTTATTGGTTATTCCAATTGATATCGAGTATACATGTATGTAATTTATTACACTGACTTATATCACATTTCCAATTATCTTAAACATCATATGAGTCGTTCCACGAGAAAACCAACCTTATTGACTCTGCGTAATGTATCGACACGGATCAGCCTCAGCATGCCGCGCAGGCTAACCCGGACAGACACTGTTCGCCTTCTGTAGATTTTCTGTTTCAGGAATCATTACTTTACACCTCTATCGCCCGGAGACGGAATATGTCGGCCCTGATCAGCCGGCGCGGACTGCGCAGGCTGATTTGGATCGATACATTACGCAGATCCAATAATGTTGGTTTTCTCGTGGAACGGCTCATAGGTTTTCCCCATACGATTTTCATTTGGAAGGGTTTACGTTTCAATTAATAGCCAAGTATGAATATTTGACCTTTGTTCCAATGATTTACATCACACTTCTATTTATTTTCCCATCATATGTGTTCTTTAACTTTTTCCCACATACAGACGCTTTCTAACAACTCCTATGCAGCAGATGACTTTTGAAAACATTGTTGCAAAAGAAGAAATTGCTCATAAAGAGCAATTTCTCCTTTTGCCACAATGTTTTCAATCGCTCTCAGTATTTATTCCTTCATTATAAAAACGTTTCCTTGTTTTCTCTACCTAGATATGTTCAAAGTCGTCTGCGTGAGACATGTTGTATGTTGGAAACGGCTATACGATTTTCACTTAGAAGGGTTTAATTATGTATAGGTAAGTAATTGGTTAATCCAATTAATACCCAAGTATGAATGTTTGACCTTTGTTCCAACGATTGAGTCGAATAGTTCAGTGGCGTATCTCCCTTTAGACACTGTAGGCACGTGCCTACACAATTGTTATCAAAATGCCCCAAAATGCAGCTGCGGCGATAGACATCTGCGTAATGTATCAACCAGATCAGCCTGCGCTGTCCGCGCAGACTGATCCGGACCGACATATTCCGTCTTAGGGGGATAGATGTATAGAGTAGTGATTCCTGAAACAGAAAATCCACAGAAGGCGAAAAGTGTCTATCCTGTATCCGGGTAGGCCTGTGTGGCATGCTTAGGCTGATCCGGGTCGATACTTTACGCAGAGTCCACAGTGTTGATTTTCACACGAGACGGCCTACACATTGATTATTGCAAGGCTACGCCCCTGTAGTTGGCTGTTTTTAAGGCCGATCATAACCGTTCAACTGCCCCGTCGTACTTAAAGAGAGTATGATCTTTAACTGTGTTACAGGTGCTAAACTCCAGATTATAGTTATAATAGTCAAAGTTTTAAAACTGTTCAAAGGTTATTATGAAATATTATAATCATAATTCTGGGATACAAATTAAAGTAATAATTGCACTTTCCAGTACAATAAACATATTAATATTGATTGCGTATGCTTTATTTTTTCTAGGTAGACATTGATTGATTGATTGATTGATTGGGGTTTAACGCCGTTTTTAACAATTTCTCAGTCATATCACGACGGCCAGTTCACCTACTCATATGTTTCCTGGTTTTCTCACACCAGTTCTCCACACAACAATCTTCCCAAGCAACTTGCTGCTTTTCCACATAGACTGATAGCCCATTGGTGGAAGACGAATGACGCATGTCGCAATGACTTTTGTCAAACGTCGGAAAGAAAGTTGGCCGAGCCGGGACTAGGTAGACATACCCAGTAAGCCAAATGTTGTACATTTTCATGAATCTCTATTGACTGTTTTCAACATTTACTGCCAAAATAGTTTTGAACTATTTATTACTTACTTTAGTGTCACTATTAGCAATATTTGTAGAAGTTGCAAAATTTTAAAATGTTGGCCAGGTTACGCCAATGTAGCCAAAATAAAAACCGAAAGTGCACAAAAACAGGTACTCGTACAGCAACGGACGAACTAAAAAAAGTCAAGAGTGTCGGGATGACGGTGTGTCGGTTTACCTACAACGTAGTTCTATGAACATTCCTTTCGCTTTGAGCTATTCTTACACACACACACATAGCTCTAAGCGACGGCATATTCATAGGACTTCTTATAACTAAGCCAAAATGTTAACTACGTCTTATTCATGTCGTGACTCTCGAGTACGTTTCATATTCCCATACTTTGTTAAAAACATGCTTAATCCTATTACATGGACCATTTCACGCCTGACTTTAATCCAGGGTTAATTCTAAATCTGTCCTTTAATGTCCTTTAACCGTAAACTAGATTGTATACGCTTCACTTCTCGGTATCAAATAATCAAATATACGATGATGTGGTAGGTACAACCGAGTGACTTTACAACCTTTTGTGGTGAAGGTGACCAGTTGCCTATGCATGATGCGTGGAATATTGATGCAAACATGCAAGGAGACGCATGAGTAAGTCAACTGGCCGCCGCCATATAACTTAAAACGAATGAAACGATGTATAACTCCGAATAATCAATTAACGTTCAAACTATGTCACATCATAACAATGACGCGTCTAGAAATTGGGTAAACCTTTTCCAACATACAACAAATCTGCAGCAGACGACCATGCAAAGCTCTAAAACACATTTTTTTTTGTAAAATATTGTGGCAACAGAAGAAATTGCTCATTATAAACAAGTTCTGCCTCTTGTAAAAATGTGTTCAAGTGTCGATTGCTGCAAATGCGTCAAAGTGCGTCTATATGTAGGAAAGAGTTTAAATGAAGCCCATGTATTATCCGTCGAAAAGCCAACGAGGGAGGTTAAGGGGTTTCTCTTATTTGTCCGCCTGCAGACGTACTTTTTGACGCAATAATAATAATAGCAGACGACTTTTGAAAACATTGTGGCCAAAGAAAAAAATACTCGTGATGAGCAATTTCTCCTTTTGCAACAATGTTTTCAACTTTAATTAACAATTAAGCTATCTTTTATTGAGATTTTTCACGTTTTTGTTAATATGTTTTTAAAGTCGTCTGATGCAGAATTGTTATATGTGGGAAAGTGTTAAAGAAAAGGCATACATTGTTCTTGTATTGCTTTATTGTTTCCGCCTGGCTTTGCGCCTAAATGGCATGCGAAACTTGACTTTACTTTTCTGCCTGGCTGTGCACCCGAATGGCATGGGAAAATCGACTTTACTTTTACTGCCTGGCTGTGCAACCGAATGGTATACAAAGACTTTACTTTTCTTTACGCCTGAATGGCATACGAAAATCGACTTTACTTTTCAAGTACGCTACAGATGCATCTATCTGTATGTCCTTCATGGCCATTGCTCAGACATCTGCAAGAAGTGTTTCGTAAACAAGAAAGCCACAGATAAGCAATCTGAACGGACAGAACAGTTTTTACTAATCTAAAGACATATCCGTTCGAGTTAAACTATACTTCGAGTTATAGCATAGTCGAGTCCATTATATTTTCAATGGTCCACTTTCTTTCGAAGCATTTTCATTATTCAGTTTTAAACAATTTAACCTAACTTAGAAAAGAAACTTAAAAATAAATATCCATGTAAATATTCTTCCGCATAGTCTATATATATATATATATATATATATATAAAGCTGGATGACGAGACCATTGAATAGTAATGGCGTACAACTTTCAAAAGTATTTCGGTTTTCTGGCGGATTTTCAAGATTAAATTAGCAGTACAATGGGTAAGATACATAATGACAGCGACATATTCGTCATAATGATATTGATAATCAATAATAACTGATTGACACCGATATTAAAAGTCAATTCTTATATAATTTCACTATTGCGTCATGGTGGTTTATTGAAATGTACCGCCATTTTTGATAGCTGTTATGTAATATCGACACCAGTACACCATTAATCGTACTTCGCACAACTGCTTACGTAAGCGAATGAGATCTTTAGCCTATTGGTGTAAGACAAAAAGGCACTAGTTAAAATGGCATTTACTATTCATCGAAAAGAATGTATAGTCGAGTCGGCTATCGCGCAGGCTGCTTCACTTGCATCAAGCACTATATTAAATGAAGATGGACAGTGAAGGCTTTGACGAGACTGTACGGATGCATAAGCTCATCAGACTCTAAATTGTTCGAGCAGGCTGCTAAGGAGACACACAATCGCTTACATCAAGGAATATATTAAATGTTATGTTACCGAGACTCCAACTGGCTTGCCGCGACTCAAACATTTTAACATTTCGGCCGTTAAGTTAACTCAAACCTATAATTGAGCCGTTCCACGAGAAAACCAACATTATGGACTCTGCGTAAATCGATCTAGATCAGCCTGCGCAGTCCGCACAGTCTAATCCGGGCCCGATACATTCCGTCTCAGTGGGATTGAGCTATAGAGCAATGATTTCTGAAACAGAAAATCCACAGAAGTCGAAAAGTGTCTGTCCGTGTTAGCCTACGCGGCATGCTTAGCCTGATCCGGTCGATACTTTACGCAGAGTCCACACTGTCGGTTTTCTCGTGGAATGGCTCATATTATCAGTCGAGAGTATCAATCAATGAAAGAAGTGACATTAAAAATCCATTTGATATCAACAAATCGAGTTAATGTCGTTCGACCCTTTATTCGTACAATGCACCGCCAGGTTGTAAACTAAACAATCTCGAGAGTCCCGAAATCTAGCTTCTTATCGAAGATATGCCTGACGTGTATAGGATCTTTGAACACAGTGCAGGTAAAAGGAAAAAATGTTCATTTATACATGTTTCACGTTCTCTTTTCGTCACAATGTTTCGAGTGGTATCTGATTCAGAGGCACCAGAATAGTTTATACGAGAAAGGCTAAAGAAAATCTGAAACTTTATTTCATATTATTCTATTTCAGGTATTTGCATGCGTTTTACCCTTTACCCATAAACAACAGATTTACAGCAGACGACTCCGAAAACATCTTCGTAAATAGATGGAAATCTGTGCTTACTGACAATAGTTTAAAACACTTTGGAAATGGGAGAAATTGCTCATTATGGCACAAGGATTCCAAAACTCGTTTGCACCAGAGGCGTGAGAAAGCGTATATATATGAGAAAGGGTTAACTGTAACGAGAATGCGTGAGATAGTGAGTTAGTGTGTGAGTGTGAGTACGCCATTTTCAACATTATTTCAGTTATATCACGGTGACGGTTCACTGTTTCATGATCCCTGGGTAAACTAACGAGGACTAGTCTTGGAAATGTGTCTTCCTAAAGAGAATTTCACCATGACGGCTGCGAGAGTGGACCCAACCCTGTACTGTTGCATCCAAATCACCCACATGTAACACTCGGTCACGCCGGTTTCCACACACGGGATGGAAAGCTGTACGGAATCCGCCGTGGCCTAGTGGCTAACTTCGGGGATTTTAAACCGGGAGTCCCGTCCCGGGTTCGTTTCCCAGTCGCGGTGATGTAGTCATAGTGGAGTCCACTTGGGCAAATGCACATTTCCTGGCCTATTTCTGTTTGGCTTTTTTACCAAGGGATCGTGAAAAAACTAACTATCTCCGTGATATAACATTGCAAAGAATTCAATTGATATGTTTATGAAAAACATATATAGAAATTATAAGATTAGCTGGAGAGGGACATTTATTTACAAAACTTCCCCCTTGGATGTAAGTGCCTTTGATACGCTATACAGAGTTTCTATTTAAGATTGAATAAGACACTCTTTCAAATTTCAAGATGAGCCGTAAACATTTTAAGTATAGTCATACGTGGACACGAAACTGCTTCAAGATTTTATAATTTTGAAGATTTTTTGAAACACTCTTTCGAATTCTAAAATGAGCTGTTAATATACTTTTAGCACCAATATACTTGACATTGAACAGTTAACTCTTTACTACATACAGACGTATGTTGATATGAACCTGACGACTTCTTAAATCATTGTTGCAAAGGATTGATTGATTGACAAACGTATGTTGATACCTATGAAGCTGACGACTTCTTTAATCATTGTGGCAAAGGATTGATTGATTGACAAACGTATGTTGATACCTATGAAGCTGACGACTTCTTTAATCATTGTGGCAAAGGATTGATTGATTGACAAACGTATGTTGATACCTATGAAGCTGACGACTTCTTAAATGATTGTGGCAAAGGATTGATTGATTGACAAACGTATGTTGATACCTATGAAGCTGACGACTTCTTAAATTATTGTGACAAAGGATTGATTGATTGATTGGGGTTTTAACGCCGTTTTCAACAATTTTTCAGTCATATTACGGCGGTTAGTTAACCTACTCATATGTTTTCCGGTACCGAAAGCAACTGGCTGCATTTCCACATGGACTCTTAGCCCATCGGTGAAAGACGAATGACGATTGTCACAGTGACTTGTGTCAAACGTCGGAAAGAATGTTGGTCGAGCTGGGGTTCGAACTAACAATAGCATCTTCTTTATAGATATGTTCTATAGTTTGACCTTGATGTTTCGAATGTCGTCTGCTGCAGATTTGTGGTATTTTGGAAAGGCTCGTAACGAGCTGTCTCTCCTGAAATATGCAATGTGTGCCAGTTAGACATTAAATTTAACCAAATTTCATATTGGACGAAAGGTTGAGTGGTCCAATGTTTAACATGGAAGAGTCGACTTTGTGAAAGTCGGCAGGTAAAGGGTTAATACTATTTGCTAAACGTGTCGCATCTTGCGAATGAGCGTCTTATTGCAGATCTCCTGAACCCTTTCCCTCATACGACAATTCTGCAGCAGACGACTTTGAACATATTTTGTCAACAAATAGTATATCTCTATAATTGAATGGATAACCTATGACTAAGAGTGGAAAACATTGTGGCAAAAGGAGAAATTGCTCGTTTTGAGCAATTTCTTCTTTTGTCACTATGTTTTCAAAAAGCCGTCTGCTGAGGAGGCGTCAGAAAGTGTCTATATGAGGGAAATGGTTAACGAAGATCACATTAAGAGATAACAGTCGAGGGACGACGATTCTATTGTTTTGTCAGAGGTTTACCAATGGGTCTGTATTGTGTGCAGGCGGACAGTGACGCATCGGATGAGACTGTACGTGTGTACTGACTAACCCCAGTCTGCACTGTATGCACATGAAACAAAATCCCAAATCTCGACAGGCGGCAAATTTATATTGACCCTTTCCCGTATATATACATACGCATTTTGACGCCACTGCAGCAGACGTAATATTTTCAATGGGTCAAACGGATCAATTGCTCATAGTTGGCAACGTCTCCATTTGCCACAACGAATTTAACTCTAGTAAATAATTAAACTTTCAATTTTAAAGACTGTACATGTTTTTTTCAGGATGGTTTTAGGTCGATATAAGTTAGATGTTTCCAAAGTCGTCTGCTGGAGATGTATCGAATGTGGGAAAGGGTTAAGCTACGCTAAGAGATGGCTAATGGAATTAATTAGGATTATATCTCATATGTACAAGGGGGCATTAAGAAGATTATTTTCTATGAGAGCACTTATATAGCAGTGATTAGGAAAAAAATCCTAAAATACATATTACGTTATATAAATATTTAATTACATCAAATTAATCTGTACGACACACACTGTTTGCTAAGGGCAACATTATGTGTTACTTATAACATGAGTGCAATGTTACGGTTTGATCATGAATATAACAAACAATAATGAGTGACTCTCATCTATAATCCAATATGTGTTAAAATGGTGAATGAGATGGGGTTAGCATAACGAATAGTACACGCAACGCATTGTAATGTATTGATTGATTGGTGCTTTACAATGTTTAAATTATATCAAAGCGTTTCCTGGGTAAGTTACCAGTACTACTGGTCAATTTATCCCGACACTAGCCAGTCAGTCGTAAAGCTAACCCCGCAACCCTGAACGCTAAGGGGGACAGCCATTACTACCATTTTTAAAGTATTTGGTATGAACATTATTATAGATACGTAATTATTTCCCATAAGACGGCATTTGCAATTTCTCCTTGTCTCACAATGTTTTATTTCTATTCAGTAGTTATACTTTTTTTGTCAAGATGTTCTAAAAGTGGTCTGCTGAGGATTTGGTTTGTTTGGGACCGGGTTTACCACCTGACCGTTCACCCTTTCCTACATACAAAAGATCTGCAGCAGACGACTTTGAAAACATGGTGACAAAAACCTGAAAAATAAAAGATAGCTAAATTGTTAAATAAAGTTGAAAACATTGTGGCCAAAGGAGAAATTGCTCATCATGAGCAATTTCACCTTTGGCCAGAATGTTTTCAAAAGTCGTCTGCTGCTATTGCGTCAAAATGCGTCTGCAGGTGGGAAAGGGTTAAACGGACACAATGTAATGTATTTATAAAGCATATTGTTGTGGTGTTTGGATTTTGGAGACCGTCCATTTAACATATAACCGTTTATTGTCAAAGACCATGATGTGTTTATTCAAAAGCTAGTCTGTGTTTTTGTTTAGAATTATCAAACTGCATTGGTAGTCTATTGAACCTGTAATATTTGCTTAACAAACTGAGCCGAATCAAGAGAAAATGGGGTCTCGTTCAAAATGCTTCCAATTTGTGATTTGTTGTATGTGATACGTATTTCATTGCATCTATTCGTTGTTGTATTGATTTTGTACGTTATTTACAACATTATTTCAGTTATATCACGGTGACAGTTAACTCATGATCCCTGGGTCGCAAAACCAGTCCTAGGCTAGGGCACTCTACCGTGACCGCCGCTAACGTGGATCGAACCCGGTACTCCCGATTCAAAATCCCCACGCTTACCGGCGCGATTGGCTAGTTGGGGTCTTGTTGACACTCCCGTTTGGAATCATTTAAAGTCACAACCGTGTATTATTAAGGGGGCTGCATTTTTGTCTGTGAGAGGAAATGTATTAAATTGAGCCGTTCCACGAGAAAACCAGCATTATGGTCTCTGCTTTAAGTATTGGCCCAGATCAGCAAGCACAGTCCGCGCAGGCTAATCCGGACCAACACATACCGTCTCAAGGGGATAGAGGTATAGAGTAATGTTTCCTGAAACAGAAAATCCACAGGTGGAGAAACGTGTCTGTCCGGGTTAGCCTGCGCGGCATGCTTAGACTGATCCGGGTCGATACTTTACGCAGAATCCACAATGTTGTTTTTCTCGTAGGACGGCTCCTTTATAGATCTATGTTTGCATTTACACGGAAATGGGAGAGTAGTGCCAATGTGCGTACGCACGCACTCATCAGAGTGGTCACTCTACTCACATACACATCAGAGTGGTCACTGTACTCACGCACTCATCAGAGTGGTCACTGTACTCACATACACATCAGAGTGGTCACTGTACTCACATACACATCAGAGTGGTCACTGTACTCACATACACATCATAGTGGTCACTGTACTCACATACACATCAGAGTGGTCACTGTACTCATGCACTCATCAGAGTGGTCACTGTACTCACATACACATCAGAGTGGTCACTGTACTCACATACACATCAGAGTGGTCACTGTACTCATATACACATCAGAGTGGTCACTGTACTCACATACACATCAGAGTGGTCACTGTACTCACGCACTCATCAGAGTGGTCACTGTACTCACATACACATCAGAGTGGTCACTGTACTCACATACACATCAGAGTGGTCACTGTACTCACGCACTCATCAGAGTGGTCACTGTACTCATATACACATCAGAGTGGTCACTGTACTCACATACACATCAGAGTGGTCACTGTACTCACATACACATCAGAGTGGTCACTGTACTCACATACACATCAGAGTGGTCACTGTACTCACATACACATCAGAGTGGTCACTGTACTCACATACACACCAGGCAGGGGCGTAGGTTGGCAATAATCAATGTGTAGGCCGTCTCGTGCGAAAATCAACATTGTGGACTCTGTGTAAAGTATCGACCCGGATCAGCCTAAGTATGCCACACAGGCCTACGCGGATAGACACTTTTCGCCTCCTGTGGATTTTCTGTTTCAGGAATCACTACTCTATACATCTATCCCCCTAAGACGGAATGTGTCGGCCGGATCAGTCTGCGCGGACAGCGCAGGCTGATCTGGTCGATACATTACGCAGATGTCTATCGCCGCAGATGTATTTTGGGGCATTTTGAGAACAAATGTGTAGGCACGTGCCTACAGTGTCTAAATCGAGCTACGCCCCTGTCAGGGTCTTCACTGTACGCAGAAGCAATAAGATCTTAAATAACTATACGCAGCTAATAAAGGTCAATATCAGGTCAATCCCGGCATACTATAATACAGTCATATAATCAGAATAAATAAACATTATATTTACGAACAACTTATTAGTCAAAAGTTCACCCTGTGTGGTTTTCTTCACTAGTGCTCTAAAATTTTCTTTTTAAACAAATATTTACATTAACTAATTGCAACGGTAAGTATCAAACGGTGGCCGCATTGACTCTTGTTAGCACATTAAGCGGTCATTTAAGGATTTTATCAAAAAATAAAACTGTTTGGGGGAAATAAATAATGCTAATGATGTGCACTTTATCATTTTATTAAATTGTTTTCGAATTTTCCGTAGGCTACACATCCACAACAAGTGGTCTGAAATTGGGAAGGGTTAAAATGTCCAAAATCCCAAAGGGCTTCCATAAATGTATACTTATTGGTCCACAAAAACAAAATTTTTATGTTTGAACTGAAATACAAAATAAAGAAAGAAATTGAATATGGGCAATCTTGATTAGTTTTCGTAAAATTTTCTGCAACCTTCGGTTTCTAAGATTATACAGAATTATGCATGTATAAGCGGCACAGTCTGATCTGACTCTGCACTGTTCACCAGTTAGATACAGAATGTTTCAAGAAGCTGTTGTAAAAGCAGTATCCTTTTGATGCGCATGCAGCTATTTTTCAACAAGGGTAATATTTCCGTTAAGGCTGGTTTTCGCAGAACACCGCCAATTTGTATTATAAGTGAGTTTTCTTCACTTTAAAATGTCCTCTTCGAATGTGACTTGTAAGCCGTTTAAAGCATCGTCCTGTCTTCTAAAAAGAATAAACTATGTAAAACTGACCTTGATAAAAGTATGAGATTTATTTAATTCGGTTATACCCATTGAAAACTCCATTAAAAATTGCGAAAAATATTTGCTCGCTTTTCTTTTCGGTTAGTCCACACAGGCTAATCCGGGCCGACACATTCCGTCGCAGGGGGATAGAGGTATAGAGTAATGATTCCTGAAACAGAAAATCCACAAGAGGCGAAATGTGTCTGTCCTGGTTAGCCTGCGTGACATGCTTAGGCTGATCCGGGTCGATACTTTACGCAGAGTCCACAATGTTGGATTTGTGGATAGGCTCATAGATATTTGCAATTAACGTTATCATACGTATGGCATCCTGCATATAGCAGCCTCCCGGCGTCTTGTTTAGAGCGTCGAAGTAAGCGGGTGACCAGGTTCGATCCTCGATCGGTCTTTAACCAAAGTCTTAGTAGCAATTGCTGTCCTTCTTCGCGCTCAGGGTTGAGGGGATAGCTATACGACGTATGCATCAGTGTCAGGATAAAATATACCTGTAATGCTGGTAAATGACCCAGTAAACGCCGTGATATAGCTAGAATGCTATCGTAAACGACGTGAAACCCCAATCAAACAAACATCTAGCCCAAATAACAAAGACTAGTTATATTTCTCCCTCACTGATGTCCGTCTATCTCGTCTGTCTCTTCATCTTTCAAACTCTGTTTAGTTATTTAATGCTGTTTATTGGAAGGCGATCAATGTGTTCACTCCAACACTCTGGTTTAGTAAGAATACGTGTTTTAATAAAGTATGATCCTGAATAAATATTGAAAAGACGAGAATTATGTGACGGTGAAAAGGTTTATCAATGCACAAAAGACGCTTTATTCCCACAAATCGTTTAAATACCTGCCTTATGTAATATATTTGTTTCTAATCTCATTTGTCCCTTTCCCATATACCACAAATCAGCAGCAGACGACTTAAAACATTTAGGCGAAATTATCGAAAATATATATAAGGGAAAGTTTTATTATTGAAAAGATTTTAAAACATTGTGAGGAAAGGAGAAATTGTTCATTATAAGCAATTTCTTATTTTGCCCTAATGTTTTCAAAAGTCGTCTGCTATAGAGACCTCAAAATGCGTCTACATGTGGGAAAATGCTGAGGCATTTTAGTGTTATCCCCTCTGTTGAAAAGGTATTAAGTAATTTGTTTCTAATGGTTTATTTCCTATGCATAAGAGGAGTTTGTTTAATTAAGGGTTAACGCCGTTTTCTACATTGTTTCTGTTAGATTTACTGTGATGGTTCACTAATTCATTATCCCTGGGTAAACAAACCAGTACGGCTAGTAAACGTGCCTTGACCAAGGGCACTCCACCATGCCTGCCACGAATGGGGATTGGACCAGGGATGCCCGGTGCCAAATCCCCAACGCTAACCACTTAGTCACGGGTGATTCCGCATTAATTGAAAGTTGTAGAAGGTAACACATCTTCCAACAATACTCTTCGAAGCGCGATATCGAGGGCTTGGCGTGAAACGGTTGTAACTAAAAACCTATTTAGAGATCCTTGGTTTTGGGGCAATTTTGACTCCTTTGTAAACAATGCAAATTTAGATGCCATTGCTCAAAACGAGTAATGGCACCTAAATTTCCATTGTTTACCCCAAAAAATGATTTAACGCTTAAAGTCTTTATGGCGAGGTGATTAACCTTGGTAAAAAAAATATCAATTTCAGTTACATCCGTTTCACATCCAATGAGAAGCAAAGATCACGATGAAAAAGATCCCGCATATATACGCATTTTGACGCATCTGCAGTAGACGACTTTTGAAAACATTGTGACAAAAGGAGAAATTGCTCAAAATTTCGCCATAATGTTTTCAACTTTCTTTAGTAATTACACCTTCACTTATAAAGATTTTTCCATATCTTTGGGTAGATGTTTTCATAGTCGTCTGCTGCAGATTTGTTGTTTGTGGGAAAGGGTTAGATTTGCATCAAAGATTATTTGATTGTATATGCCCTCTTATCAATACAGTAATTTTAATAAAAAAAAGTTAATTGCTTAAATTCAATTAAGTCAGAAAAACTATCATTATCGCTAAAACGAATCAGGGAATAATAGCACATGTAATTTTCATTAGTGATTGATTGGTTGGGGTTTTCAACAATTTTTCAGTCATTTCACGGCGGCCAGCACACCTTATAATGTTCCTCCTATTTTTCTCACACCAGTATTTCACACAACAAAATTTCGAAGCAACTGGCTGCATTTCCACATATACTGTTAGTTGGAATGACGCTTGTCACAATGACTTTTGTAAACGCCGGAAAGAAAGTTGGCCCCGCTGGGGTTCGAACTCACAACCCATATATTGGCAGCCCTCGTCGCTACCGGCTGAGCTACCTTCATTAGAAGCAATTCTTGATATCATTCTAATCATTATAATTAATTGACAAAGTTACACAATTCAGGATAAACATCAATGTAAATTTAGAACCTACTCACCATAGAACATCTGTGGGAGTGCTGTGGAGTAGCTCGTGCCCGTGCCATTGCTAGTCCGACTGTCGGGTCGGGCGTCCAATGCAGAGCTCGAGTGGTGAAAGGCAGGTACAGATATAGCACCTCGGATAGGGGGCAGCGATATTCCACTCATTTTCTTATAGTGTCTATCCAAAATATATCCACTTTCAGAATGTTCCAATAAGGTTAATCCAGGTTTCAATTACCGAATGTATCAATCCTTAATGAAAATACCGAGTATGCTATCATATATTTCCACGTTATTATATTTAATAACGCTTTATTAAATGTTTTCCCGCATTTTACGGCTGGAAGATTCTTTTCATCGGCACGTTCATTGCTTCAGCCGCTTTGTATGTCCATTTGTCGAATATTCGATACTACTGGTAAATACACAACTGAAATCAACGAAATACAATCCTTACGGCCACCTTCTGCCTTTTCCCCTGATCTAATCCACACGTACTAATCCGTAAAGACCGACTATACCCGATTCGCAATGTTTCGAAACGATATAACTAACCCTTTTTTGGCACGTGAACTGATCAAAATAGACGACTTGAACGTAAACAAATATTAATAGTTTCTATTCAAAAACGTTATTTGTTATCACTGTTTTGTACGATGTTAAACTTGATCTGTTTAGTTAGATTTAAACCAAAAATGTCTATATACTTCTGGTGTATAACCTGTTTATTAATTGAAAAGTAGAATTATTGCACCCTTAGGGAATGGTTTGATATATCCCTTTATATGAAGTACATCTTTTACGAAACACGGAAATAGACATTATTTGAAACATGGTTGAAAAAAGAAGGGATTTCTCAATTTGAGAAACATATTTCATTTTTCGGAGTTTTTCTTTATTAGAATATATTAAAACAAAATATCATAATTATATCCCCGAATGATCTAACTGCAAATTGTGTTTGCGTAAAAGAAGATTTCACAGTGTAGAGTGTTGTCCGTTTACCTGTTATATAATTCAAGAGGCATCTGATTTCAAAAACATCTCAGGAGAAATTAAATAACTGGCAATTTAAAAGTATAGTTCCTAGACAGATTTGAACATATTGTTAGAAAAGGGAGAAATATCTCGTTTGATCAATTTTCTCCTTTTCGAACAATGTTTTAAAAAATTCAACTCCTGCGGAGGAAAGCCAATAGTCTTCTGAATCGAGTAAAGGGTTAAATACCCTTGGTAATTAATATGCAAATGAGATCAATCCGGTTAGGTGTAGTATTCTACACACATCTAGCTATCGCGCATAAAGATCACAAACCTACTATACAAACGCCTGTCTCACGTTTTATGATAAGTCAGTGTTTTAAACAATCCAAATAAAAAGATCGCCCAAATCTTACCGACGTTGTTTAGTATAAGGACATTCAATCCGATCAGTGTCAACTTTAATAGCAACGTCTCTAAGATTTTATAACATGTAAAAATTATCGCTTATCGCTCTTTGTTTAACCCTTTCCTTCATACGACAATTCTGCAGCAGACGACTTTGAACGTATTTTGTCAAAAAATAGAAAATCTCCATAATTGAATGGATAACCTATGACAAAAAGTGAAAAACATTGTGACAAAAGGAGAAATTGCACGTTTTGTGCAATTTCTTTTTTTGTCACTATGTTTTCAAAAAGCCGTCTGCTGCAGAGGCGTCAGAAAGCCTCTATATGAGGGAAAGGGTTAATTGATCGATACCACAACTTAAGAAATGGGATATTCTTAAGTATTTTGTAGTTTCTGATGTTTTGGGGCTTTTTATTATTGTTTTTGTATTGGGTTATGGTCGTCTTTAATGACCAGTAGGTAAGTTAACCCTTTCCCACATAAAACAAATCGAAGCAGACAGATTCGAAAACGTATTGACAAAAACGTGAACAATCTAAATAAATAACTACATAAGAGCTAATAAAGATGGAAATAGTGTGGCAAAAGGAGAAATTACTCACTATTAGCAATATCTCCTTTTGCAAAAATGATTTACAAAGTCGTCTGTTTTAGAGACTGTATGTTTGAAAGGGTTAAGATATGTGTAGTCGTTAAATTATTTGATAACAAACAAGTGAACAATCTAGAAAATTGCATAATTTGGATACGTTAATAAAGTAACAAAGTCCCTGACTCAAGTCTACAGCTGACTCTTTTGTAAACGTCACCTCGTAAAGGGACAATTTCTTAATGCAGGTAGGAAAGTGAAGAATCTGGTAAGATTGTGAGGAATTTGTTTTATTGAGGTTTTAACGCCGTTTTTCAACATTATTTCAGTTATATCACGGCGACAGTTCACTTATTGAGGCGACTTATTCACCATGACCTTCGTGCGCCTTGTGAGGATTTGCAGACTCATCTGAGCGTTCACTTTACGCAGAAACAACAAGACCCCAAATCGTGTGACACGGCGCATGTTTTAGAATGGGGGCAATTCGAATTGCCCAGTTAGAAATATCAAAGTTAAATCGTCTCTCGGTCTTCATGCCAACATATGTTTAGGAATCCGCCGTGGCCGAGTGATTAGCGTCGGGGATTGCGAACCGTGCTTCAAGGGTTCGATTCCCTAGATGCGGCGCAACGGTTATGGTGAAGTGTCCTTGGGCAAGGCAATGCACATTTCCTAGCATAGTACTTGTTTGTTTAGCCAGGGATCATGAATAAGTGAAGAAGTGTCGCCGTGATATAACTGAAATCACGTTGAAACCAAACGGCGTAAACATTCAGTAAGACAAATAACAGCCGTTTCAAAATGTTAAAGAAATACCCAAATCACCGAGCAGCGCTTCAGGAAAACCAAACAGAAATAAAACAATGAATTTGAACCAAGGTAGGTTCATATGGAACCATGTATCCGTCGACCGGATTCTGTTATGTACGCCGATAAGTCAGTATGCTCCATCATCAATGTCATCGCTATTTTCATGATAGGACCAGGTCACGTTAAAAACCGACCTTCCGTTTAACTCTTTCAGCGCCGAATTGGTTAAAGTAGACTCTTCCATGTTCTAAATCGGGCTCCTGCATTTCTCATGTAATAAAAGTTTGCATTATTTTGATAACTAAAAGGCAAACAATGCTGATTTCAGGTGAGACAGCTCGTTACGAGCTGACTCTCCTGAATCTGTATTGTTTGCAAAAACCTCAATATTGCCTTTGACGTAGCAAGTATTTTGTCATAACCGTTCGAAGGACAGATTGCTTGATTGATTAACCCTTTCCCTCGTATAGACGCTTTCTGACGCCTCTGCAGCAGACGGCTTTTTAAAAACATTGTGACAAAAGAAGAAATTGCACAAAACGTGCAATTTCTCCTTTTGCCACAATGTTTTCCACTTTTTGTCATAGGTTATCTATTCAGTTATGGAGATTTTCTATTGTTTGACAAAATACGTTTAAAGTCGTTTGCTGCAGAATTACCGTATGAGGGAAAGGGTTAATCAATTTTATTCTAAACTTGTACTTTCATTTAGAGAGTATTTTCACACAAGATGCTTTTCAAGTCTCCTGATGCAGATTTGTTGTAATTCTAAGATTAAGATCAGATTTTAAGATATGGTTATACTTTAACCCTTTACCTCATAAAGACGCTTGCTGACGCCTCTGCAGCAGACGGCCTTTTGAAAACATAGTGACAAAAGAAGAAATTGCTCAAAACGAGCAATTTCTCCTTTTGCCACAATGTTTTCCACTTTTAGTCATAGGTTATCCATTCAATTAAAGAGATTTTCTATTTTTTGACAAAATATGTTCAAAATCGTCTGCTGCAGAATTGTCGTATGAGGGAAAGGGTTAAATATGTCTTATATAGATAAGAAGTTCTTCCGTTGATGTGACCTACATGGCACCGCTGAGTCATGTGACTAACCTTTCCAATATGCATTTGACGCATTTGAGAGATTGCTCATACTGAATGTTGCACTCTATTCAATAATTTTACTGTCATTAAGAGATATAGCTTCCACAACTATAGCTGTGAATTTGAAAGCTCGGCAAACATTCTTTCCAACGTTTCACAAAAATGAAAGCGTCAGGCGTCACTCGTAATTTACCAATTGGCTAATAGTATATGTGGAAAAGAAGTCAGTTTCTTGGAAAGACGTGTGCGGAGAATTGGTGACAGAAAGCCAAAACAATTAGGTAAGGGAACTTGCCGCCGTTATATGACTGAGGAAATGTTGAAATTGGCGTTACAAATCCCAATCAACCAATCAATCAATAACAAATATTCCTATATGTTTCAAGGTCGTCTGCTGTAGACTATGTTTGTTGTATTTAAGAACTGGTTAATCTTCGAATGCTAGCGCAATAATCCAATTTGCCCATCTAAACAACAAATCTGCAGAAAATGAGCCGTCCCGCGAGAAAACCAACATTATGGCCCCTGCGTAATGTTTCGACCTATATCAGCCTGCGCAGTCCGCGCAGACAGATCCGGGCCGACATATTCCGTTTCAGGGGGATACAGGTATAGAGTAATGATTCATGAAACAGAAAATCCACATGAAGCGAAACGTGTATAAATGCGTCAAAATGCGTCTGCAAGTGTAACATGCAAACTATAGATATCTAAGACGTATAATACAAAGTAGACCTAATATATAAAGATTTTGTGGATTTCTAGTTATAAAAAAATGATCGTCTATGATAAATAGTGACAGCTGCTATTGATGATGAGGCTGCTGATTACGGTGACGAGGACGGCGATGAAATTGAGGAGAATACTAATTTTGATGAAGCATTATACAGCAAATTAACATAGAGTGTAGCCTTTATTTATCGGTTTGACCGCCTCGGAGGTGTCGTGGTAGAACGTACGCCTAGGTCGCGCTTTCGACTGTGTCATAACACAAGAACTCTAACAATTGTAGTAATGGCTGCCCTACTTGGCGTTCAGGGGTGCGGTGTGAGCATACGACTGACTTGTTGCTATCAGGATGAATGGACCAGGAGTACTGGTAACTTACCCAGAATACGCCGTGATGAAAGCTTGATTGATTGATTGTAGTTTAACGCCGTTTTTAACAATTTCTCAGTTATATCACGGCGGCCTGTTCACCTACTCATGCATTTCCTGGTTTTCTCACACCAGTACTCCACACAACAATCTTCCCAAGCAACTGGCTGCCTTTCCACATAGACTTAGCCCATTGGTGGAAGACGAATGACGCATGTCGCAATGACTTTTGTCAATCGTCGGAAAGAAAGTCGGCCGAGTCGGGATTCGAACTCACAACCCCAGGATTGACAGCCCGCGTCGCTACCGACTGAGCTACCGGGGCTCGGCCGTGATGAAAACCACGTAAAACACCAACTCATTGTATATTGATTGATTGATTGAAGATTAACGATGCAAACATCAAAACTTCAATTAAATCACTGAGTCAGTTTTTATAAGAATGTGTTTACTAGATCTCTCCAACCAGCACACACAATTCTTTCACGGCAACTGGCTGTCTTGCCACATTGACATTTTAATCCATCCAGCTTTCTGACGCATCTGCAGCAAACAGCTTTTTGAAAACCACAGTGACAAAAGAAGAAATTGCTCAAAACGAGCAATTTCTCCTTTTGACACAATGTTTTCCACTTTTCGTCATAGGGTTGGTTATCCATTCAATTATAGAGATTTTCTATATTTTGACAAAATATGTTCAAAGTCGTCTGCTGCAGAATTGTCGTATGACGGAAAGGGTTAAATAGCCTAGTGGAAATTTGGCAAACGTTCATACGCATGTATATTTTTATAAAGGCTATTTCGCTTCAAATCACAGGTTCACATTGGAAATTATATTTTGACCAGTACCAATGACGTTTAGAAAACAGCACAGCACGTGTTTTATTCTTACCTTAGAGCATTACAACCCACATTACATCATTCAGAGCTCAGAAAAAAGAAACAACACACACAAACAAGAGAGGAAACCATTACATTCGAAATGTATGTTTAAATGAATTAGATTTGTATTGACTTTTGTCAAATACATTGACTTCCAGTATGGTGAAGGGTTATTTAAAGAGCTCTATTGAATAGCGCTAATCTTACCATTTAAATTGATACACTATTTTAACCCTTTCCCACATATAACAATATGCCGACGACGAATTTTAAAACATCCAGGGGGAAATCTGGAAAACCTCTTTAAATGAAAGTATAGTCATTGACCATTGATGAACACATTGTGACAAAAGGAGACATTGCTCATCATGATCAAATTATTCTTTTGTCGTAATGTTGTTAAATGTCGTTTGCTGCCGATGCGTTCAATTTTGGGCAAGGTTAAGCACACATTGTAAAGTGATTTGCAAATAATGCGATATCCTAAAACATTTTTAAAATATATGCCAGCTCCGGGTGGATCACCGAAGACTGAATTCGAGTTAAACGCCGTTTTCAACATATTTTCAGTTAGTTCCGCTAACAATGTATTTCCTGGTTTTCTCGCTCTAGAACTCAACACTATAATAGTCCGTCTTGTACGTTTTGTATCCCGTTGGTGGAAGACGACTGGGGCTAGTTCAATGACTTTTTTTCAATCTCCGGAAAGATTTAATGGCTTAGTCGGGGTTCGAACTCATGGCCCCTTGATTGATAATCCTCGTCGTTTCCGACTGGGCTATCGCGATGATTCGAAACCGAGCTCGCTCGTCAGTTTATCGGAAATCAGCCCTTGAATCGTTCTGCAGCAAACGACTGCAATTATAGAAAAATCATGCAACATGGGTTCCAGCCCCGCTTACTGTGGTCATGGTGATGGGCACGGTGCCCTCGTACAAGGCACCTTACCCAGCGTAATACTGATGTGATCATCCATGGATAATGAATCAGTATTCTGTCCACGTGATATAATTGAAATAATGTTTTAACAGCGTATTTTTGAAATAAAGAATAAACACTTGGCAACGGAAACAGCAACAAGTAATTTAAATACTTCTAGGCCCGATGGACTTCCCGAGTCATCTAGTATTACTCGTAAGTATGATAGAGATCAAAGCCAAACGAAAGTCATTGACAGGAACATGGAAGTGTTACACACCAAGCATAAGACCAAGATTAGTTTTTAAAATGTCCGACTAGTAAACTTTGAAACTTTGAACTTTGACTATAAAACCATTGACCGCCCTTCTGTTCGACACAGACAACCGGAATAATACCTTATTAATGTCAATGTATCAACATCAATCAAGGTTTTTTTTCCGTCCTTTTTCAATATGACAACGTTTTCGGTTTTTTAAAAAATAGGATCTAAAACATATGACTAATGAAAAACACTCTGGCAAAATGCAAAATTACTCATAATGAGCAGTTTCTCACTTTGTCAAAATGTGCTCATGTTTATACAAAACTCTTTACAAAATACATCTACTGCAGATCGGTGTATGCGGGTAAAGAAAAAGGAGAGTTGCACAGTGTTGCTTCAAAATAGATGTCACGTTGGAAAATCGACAGTTTACACCTTTCCTAAATGCAGACGCATTTCGAGCTTCTGCAGCAGACGACTTTCGAAAACATCCGACGAAGGGAGAAATTGCTGTATGACTAATTTCTCCTTTTGCCACAATGTTTTAAACTACTAGATGTAGTCTTCAGCATATTGTCAGTTATACTATGTATAGCCGCGTCCCGGTAGCTCAGTCGGTAGCGATTCTATGTGCAAAAGCAGCCATATGTTTGGAAAGTATATTGTTTGGAGAACTGGTGTGAGAAAGCCAGGAGACACGTGTGTAGGTGAACTGGACGCCGTGATATGAATGAACAATTGTTGAAACGGCGTTAAACCCCAATCAGAAACTAATATTTATAATTAAATTGTCTAATCGGCTTTGGTTTTACGCCGCTTTCACTTATTGATTAGCTTATAACACGGCGTGTCCAGGGTAAGTTACCAGTACTTGTTCATTTATTCTGACACTAGCGAGTTCTTCGTTATTCTAACCCGACAATCCTGAGCGCCAAGGAGGGAACGTTTTTACTACCATTTAACAAGTCTTTGGTATGACCTGGTGGAGGAACGAACCCGCAACCTCCCAAACTAAAACACCACCGGGGCGGTCATCGAGCCATAATAGCTCAGTCGATAACGACGATGTCTATCAATCTATGGGTCATTTGTTTGAACTACGGCTCGACAATACATTATTTCCCTGACTTTAACTCTTTCAGCGCCAAAGGCAATATTGAGCTTTTTGCAGACAATACTGATTCAGGTGAGTCAGCTCGTAACGAGCTGTCTCACCTGAAATCAGCATTGTTTGCCTTGTAGTTATCCAAATAATCCAAAACTCTTATAACATGTGAAATAGAAACGCCCGAATTTGAACATTGAAGAGTCTACTTTAAACAATTCAGCGCTGAAAGAGTTAATAAAATTCGTTATGATTAGCGGCATTTTCGCTTTACAGCAAGCGGCTAAATTGTTTATTTAACAAGTTGCCTACGTATAAATCAGGGTTTCGGGAAAATCATTACGACTGAAGTGCTGATGTCGGGGATAACTTTACACGAGATAGCCGTAGTTGTAATGTACACATCGCAGTGATATAGATGAAATGAGGTTGAGAGCGCAGTAAAACATCATAAATGAGCCAATTACACGAGATAGCCGTAGTTGTTATGTACACACCGCAGTGATATAGGTGAAATGAGGTTGAGGGCGCAGTAAAACATCATAAATGAGCTAATTACACGAGATAGCCGTAGTTGTTATGTACACACCGCAGTGATATAGGTGAAATGAGATTGAGAGCGCAGTAAAACATCATAAATGAGCCAATTACACGAGATAGCCGTAGTTGTTATGTACACACCGCAGTGATATAGGTGAAATGAGGTTGAGGGCGCAGTAAAACATCATAAATGAGCCAATTACACGAGATAGCCGTAGTTGTTATGTACACACCGCAGTGATATAGGTGAAATGAGGTTGAGAGCGCAGTAAAACATCATAAATGAGCCAATTACACGAGATAGCCGTAGTTGTTATGTACATATCGCAGTGATATAGGTGAAATGAGGTTGAGAGCGCAGTAAAACATCATAAATGAGCCAATTACACGAGATAGCCGTAGTTGTTATGTACACACCGCAGTGATATAGATGAAATGAGGTTGAGAGCGAAGAAAAACATCATAAATGAGCCAATTACACGAGATAGCCGTAGTTGTTATGTACACACCGCAGTGATATAGGTGAAATGAGGTTGAGAGCGCAGTAAAACATCATAAATGAGCCAATTACACGAGATAGCCGTAGTTGTTATGTACATATCGCAGTGATATAGGTGAAATGAGGTTGAGAGCGCAGTAAAACATCATAAATGAGCCAAAATACACGAGATAGCCGTAGTTGTTATGTACACACCGCAGTGATATAGGTGAAATGAGATTGAGAGCGAAGAAAAACATCATAAATGAGCCAATTACACGAGATAGCCGTAGTTGTTATGTACACACCGCAGTGATATTGGTGAAATGAGATTGAGAGCGAAGAAAAACATCATAAATGAGCCAATTACACGAGATAGCCGTAGTTGTTATGTACACATCGCAGTGATATAGGTGAAATGAGATTGAGAGCGAAGAAAAACATCATAAATGAGCCAATTACACGAGATAGCCGTAGTTGTTATGTACACACCGCAGTGATATTGGTGAAATGAGATTGAGAGCGAAGAAAAACATCATAAATGAGCCAATTACACGAGATAGCCGTAGTTGTTATGTACACACCGCAGTGATATAGGTGAAATGATGTTGAGAGCGCAGTAAAACATCATAAATGAGCCAATTACACGAGATAGCCGTAGTTGTTATGTACACATCGCAGTGATATAGGTGAAATGAGATTGAGAGCGCAGTAAAACATCATAAATGAGCCAATTACACGGGATAGCCGTAGTTGTTATGTACACATCGCAGTGATATAGGTGAAATGAGATTGAGAGCGAAGAAAAACATCATAAATGAGCCAATTACACGAGATAGCCGTAGTTGTTATGTACACACCGCAGTGATATTGGTGAAATGAGATTGAGAGCGAAGAAAAACATCATAAATGAGCCAATTACACGAGATAGCCGTAGTTGTTATGTACACACCGCAGTGATATAGGTGAAATGATGTTGAGAGCGCAGTAAAACATCATAAATGAGCCAATTACACGAGATAGCCGTAGTTGTTATGTACACATCGCAGTGATATAGGTGAAATGAGATTGAGAGCGCAGTAAAACATCATAAATGAGCCAATTACACAGAGATAGCCGTAGTTGTTATGTACACACCGCAGTGATATAGACGAAATGAGGTTGAGAGCGAAGAAAAACATCATAAATGAGCCAATTACACGAGATAGCCGTAGTTGTTATGTACACATCGCAGTGATATAGATGAAATGAGGTTGAGAGCGCAGTAAAACATCATAAATGAGCCAATTTCACGAGATAGCCGTAGTTGTTATGTACACACCGCAGTGATATAGATGAAATAAGGTTGAGAGCGCAAAAAAACATTATAAATGAGCCAATTACACGAGATAGCCGTAGTTGTTATGTACACATCGCAGTGATATAGATGAAATGATGTTGAGAGCGCAGTAAAACACCATTTTTGAGCCAATGCATGAAACAATGTGCAAGTTGGCATTTTTGAACAGTGTACAATCAGATCATATTGTCCACCTGCTCAGTCTTTTCAGAATCTACACAAGTTTACAGAAAAGCAAACTTGTGTCTTTCCCTATGCTTTTTGTTTGTTTTTATTGGAGTTTTACGCCGTTTTCAACATTATTTCAGTTTTATCACGGCTACAATTCACTTATCCATGTGTAAACATACCAGTACTAGACTAGGAAATGTGCCTTGCCCAGGGGCACTCTATCACGACCGTTGTGTCGCGACTGGGAATCGAACCCGGTTTTAAATCCCCGAAGCTACCTAAGACTGTAATCGAACGTTTCTGTCAAGGACCGGTCGCACACTGTGACAATCACTTTTGGACACCATGATAGATATCCTTTGTTTTGCGATGGTTCTCCATGGTTATTGACACGGATGTCAAATGTTGATTACGATGTTCTAATCCAAAGCTCCTATGCTCAATCCCTGCTCCAGATGGTCGTGCAGAAGTGCCCTTGGACAAGGCACATTACACAGAATAATACGTCACCCAGGCATCATAAATAAGTATTCTTTCGCCGTTAAACTCCGTCTATATCAGGGGCGTAGCTCCCTTAAGGCACTGTAGGCACGTGCCTACACATTTTCTCTAAAATTGCCCCAAAATGCAGCTGCGGCGATACACATATGCGTAATGTATCGACCAGATCAGCCTGCGCTTCCGCGCAGACTGATCCGGCCGACACATTCCGTCTGGGGGGGGGGGGGGGGGGGGGGGGTAGATAGAGTAGTGATTCCTGAAACAGAAAATCCACAGGCAAAAAGTGTATATCCGGGTACGCCTGTGTGACATGCTTAGGCTGATCCGGGTCGATACTTTACGCAGAGTCCACAATGTTGATTTTCTCACGAGACGGCCTACACATTGATTATTGCCAAGCTACGCCCCTGTATATAACTATCCGGGATGAACCCCGGTAAGGTGAGACATAAGCTTTAACAGGTTTGTCCATTGCTCATGCATGGTGATGTTAATTCAAGTTTCGGACATTATTACAGCCAATGTTAAAGGGTCTTCCACTCGAATTGTGATCTAAAAATCAAATAGCTTAGTATGGTACACGTTCAATGGTACTCAAAATATTTGTTAAATGATTTATAAAATATACTGTTTAAATATGAAAAATATTGCAGTGTGAAGTTATTTCTAAATTTATGTTTTATAGTAACATGGTATGTATAATAACCCGAGACATATAGATACATTATTATTAATTGTCTCTGCTATAACGCAGTAAGCCTATGTTTGCACACCCCAGCGGGACAAAACGAATGAACCACGAAATGCTACCACAGACATATCAATTCTTGCGTTTGGTTTTGACCTTTAGGGTTAAATGACAAATGAAATAGTTGAAAAATGTATCCCCTTAAATCGCGAGAGAGTCCCTTTTACCCTTTTCCACATACAACAAATCTGCAGCAGACGACTTTGGAAATGTCTAGGCAAAAGCACAGAAAATACCTTTAAATGAAAGAACAATAATTGAATAGAGTTGAACACATGGTGACAAAAGGAGAAATTGCTCGTTTTGAGCAATTTCTTCTTTTGTCACCATGTTTTCAAAATTTCGTCTGCTCCAGAGGCGTCAGAAATCGTCTATATGAGTGAAAGGGTTAACATATATATAACCAATTAGTTATAGACTGGAATTAGTCCTTAAAGTAACAGTATTATTATAAGCCTTGCATTGGTTTACTTAAATTACTCTTTCTTTATTTATCCATTGATGCACATCATTTATTTCATCTCCATTGTTGTAGTTGTTGTATAATAAAGTTTAGTAACTCTAAAATATCCAATATAATTAACTGTTTCTAGTCTAGCTCAGGGGCCAGACAAAGGGAACCAATATGTTGACAAACACGTTTAGTATACTTATGTAGGCATCTTTGCATGTGCATGTATTTGATTGTGATTTGGTATTCTCGATTTTAAAATACATCCTTGGTGTGTCGACTATAGTCTCTATTGTATACTGTGTGTATTCATGGGACATATGCTACGTATGGAAGATCTTTTATCACCAGACTTCTTTTGTAATCAATTTAGACAGAGAATGGAATTGTATGAAATCTCGTGATATGGGAAGTAATGTCGTTTGCCAAGGCAGAAACCGCAAACAAAACACCATTTACAGATATGATATTTTTTAAAAGAGACGCCTGGTTTCAAAACAGCAACGGAAAAAAAGTGAAACTGTACTGCTTGGAAATAAGACAATTAACTATCAAAGTTCAATTTTAGCCACTGAGTGAGGAAAGAATATCCACAAAATGGACCTGTTGTATCCAATATGATATGACTTCTTATATCAAGGAGGGTATTTCCCTTGACACAATGATTGATTGGGGTTTAACACTCGTTTCAACAATTTTCCAGTCATATTACGGCTATTAGTTCATATACTCATGTCGAGGGCTTAGCGTGTAACGGTTGTATCTAAAATATGTGTTTTTTTATCAAGGTTAATCGCCTCACCATAAAGTCTTTATAGGCGTTAAATCAATTTTCTTGGTAAACAATGGAAATGTAGGTGCCATTGCTCGTTCTGAGCAATGGTACCTAAATTTGCATTGTTTACAAAGGGGTCAAAATTGCCCCTAAACCAGGGTTTTCAAAATGGGTTTTTAGTTGCAACAGTTTCACACCAAGCCCTCGATGTGTTTCCTGACTTTTTCACACCAGTGATCTACACAGCACTATTTCACTGCAACATGCTGCTTTTCCAGATAGACTAATAGCCCATTTGTGTAAGATGAATGACGCTTGTCGCTTAGACTTTTGACACATATATTGCGAAAATTAATTGACCACAGAGAAATGCATTCATCACTTGGTCCACTTGAAAATAGGTAGATATGGTAATTTTGTTTATTTCCTTCCAAAACATTAATTGAGCTGTCTCGCGAGAAAACCAACATTGTGGACTCTGCGAAAAGTATCGACCCGGATCAGTCTAAGCATGTCGCGCAGGCGAATCCGGATGGACACTTTTCGCCTCCTGTGGTTTACATATAAATGGCATCTACAATGCGCGAATCTTAAACAGTACAGTAGACAGAAAGAAAACCGAATAATGTGCTTCTTTGAATTCATACAATAAACTTATCTACATTTTACTGAACTAATTACTCCTTCTCTGAAATCCAGATGGCACGAAAAAAAAGAAAAAAAAAGAAGAAAACTCGAATTCACCCTAAATGTTATTCTTTATGTTATTCAAGTTAAACCAGGGTAGAAAATGTATCGTTTTTGTGGCGATTGGTTTGACAATCGCCACAATGTTAACAGAAACAACAACAACGAAAAATATTTACATAGTCGGTTTTGAGCAATCGGTTGATATTTTTTTCCATACTGCAAACTAATTTACTCACATCCGTTATAGTTCCATCATTGATGCAGGGACGTGATTAATAATAATTATGTCAGTGCTTCTTTGGTACCGGATTGTTACTAATATTTGAGCTTTATCGAGACATTATCTACATAGAGTTAAAATATGTAAATATTATCTTCGCCAAGATTGGGCAGATAATAAATATCATTGCGCGCAAATAACTCTGATGATAGTCAAATCTGGAAATTCCAAAAGGTTCTATAAATAGCTCGCGAGACTGCATGGTTATATCAATATTATAAACGCTTTATTGTGTAGTTGTTTACATATATGAAAGCGATTAGATGATAAGACTGGTTTACAAAGGTTTAAAGGACACACGATGTCAGTGTGTAGACACATTATGTATACACGTCTGCACGTTCTAGAGTCAATTAGCAATCAATGCTGAAAGTGTAGCCTAATTTAGTTTGGAGATCGAGCATTATAATATATGCCTATATTTTTATAAATTGAACAGTTTGGCAAAAAGTGAAATTGTGCTTTTTATTCGCTATATACTGCTTGTTACTATGCAGGATTTTCCATACGATCGCCACTACAGTGCCATTGGCGCTTTGATTTATCAATAAAGTGAACTTGAGTCGTTTTTCAATTGTACCGATGAAGGGGTTTCCTATTTAAAAATACTTACCCGTTACAGACAGGGTAGAATTTGCGATGGGAAAAGTATCGAAAACAAGAAAATCTCACCGATTATAGGGGTATGTAATATGTCAGTTATCATATTTTAATGCCCCAAATACAAAAATAACACTTATTTTCTTAATTTCTTTTTTCGACAGTTGGGTATCTGGAGTTCAGTCGCTTTAACATGTTTATGTCGGTTTTTAAACTATACTACTATATGTATTATCTTACCATTGATAGCTTTGTTGCAACTTGACAATTGTAACATGCAAATACAGAAATTGAATTGATTTGTTATTGTTTGTAGATTGGTTTATACAGTCAGATTTTCGTAAGTTCAAAGGGAAGTAATTCATTTTCCATAGACGACTATTATAGCACTATGGGTTATAGTTCGTTCCCATCAAGTCCAACAACACTGAAACCTGTATCAAATTAAGTTCATTATTAGAACTACCAAAATAGCAAATAAAACATACAGGTTGATTGATCAGTTTTCGTTTTATTAAGTCAAATAAAACGTCACTCTTATCTCGCAGTGAATGTTACTTTAAATTTTAGAAAATATAGCATGTTTTGAAATTGGCTCTGAAGGTGTAAATATAGCTAAAAGCAAACAATATTTTGATTAGGCTTTTCAACTTTGTAAAAAGCACAAAATCACAAAATCATTATTGTCCAATGGGCGCTAACTTCAGTCTTAAATATTCATCTAAAATTTCCGGGACAAAATTATGCGCTCAAGCAAGGACGATCCGAATTGCTTCCCTTTGTCCTTACGGCCTACCCATTATTCGAATGCAGTGGACCCGACCCTATGGTGTATGCGCTTGAATGCAGTCATTTACGAAAATTAAAAATATTTATGAAAACAAACTTCAGAAGGCAGTGATATTTTTTGGCTTTATCCATTATCGTACAAATAGAAATAGAGGATTCATACTTTCTTAATTATTTTGATACAATCAACACACAATATATTATCTCTTAATTATGCATCCCTTACATTTAAATCAGACTTGAAAAAATATAGCAAAGTTCAACAGATTGTATAAAATCCGGTTAAGAACTTTCTTTTTCTAATTTTCCTTGTATAATACAATGATTACAATCCCAATCAAAAAAGAAATTACTATGGATAGGATCAATATCTACACCCTTTCCAGAGATTGGTGTATTTCAGCGCATAAGCAACTGATGACTAATAATCTGATGAATAAACAAGTATGGAGTACCTCAAGGATCTGTCCTTGGTCACGTCTTATTTCTTCGATACATTAACGATATACCATTCTACACAAAACTCTCTAATACTGATGTATGCTGATGATGCTACATTCCATACAGCCAGTAATGACCCAAAAGTTATACAGCAGCAACTTCAAGAAGTTATAGGAAACATTAACCGCTGGTGTGAGAACAACGGAATGCACATCAACCTAAAGTAAACAAAAGTTATGCTGTTAGGCACTGCGCAGAAACTTAAAAATAGAAATTCACTACATCTTACTATCAATGATGAAGTTTTAAGTTCTGTTAATTGTCAAAAAATAATAGAAATTCATGTTGACCATAGATTGACTTGGAGTACCTACTTTGATACCCAATTAATTGCATCTCGCATTGCATTTGTGCAGAGACTGAAGATCTATCTACCTGTACATGCAAGAAAAGTTTTCTTTTCTTCTTATATTCTCCCACTGTTGGACAATTGCAGTACAGGATGGGAAACCTCCTCACAAATTTACATTGAGAAATTACTTAAACTTCAAAAACGAGCCGCACGAATTATACTAAATAAAGATATTATGACACCCTTTGCAGAAATGTTCAAAGAATTTAACTTGCTACCATTTCATAAAAGAGTCAAGTATCAGAAATGTATCATGATGTACAAGGCCCTTAATAATCAAACTCCAACTTACATAACAAACAGATTAAACAAAGCCAATAACATAAATGCCAAATATTTCTTCATATTTCATCAGTGAAAAACTTTTAAAAGGCGTGAGTACTCCAATATAAGTTTAAGAAATGCTTTAGAAATTAATTCGCGGAGAGGTCAAATATGGACGCTTGTTAACATTATTAACATTCGCGAAGAGGAACGGAAAAAAAGAGTATTTATTTATTGGGGTTTTACGCCGCTTTCAACATTAGTTCAGTTATTTACGGCGACAGTTTACTTATTCATGATCCCTGGGTAAACAAACCAGTACTAGGCTAGAAAATGTGCCTTGCCTAAGAGCACTCCACCATGACCGTAGTGCCGCGACTGGGGATCGAACCCGGGAAAAAAAGAAAGAAGTCACGTGAAAAATACAGTGGCGGATTAACCGGGGGCCGTAGGGCCCGGGCCCGTGCGTCGAAGAATTAATGGTAAACAAAGAAAAAGCGTGGCATATGTAGTGGTGGATTTAGCGGGGGCCCATATAGCCCCAGCCCGACTCACCACAACCCACGAAAGAAGTCACGTGAAATATACAGTGGCGGATTAACCGGGGGAAGGGGGGGGGGGGGCGTAGGACTCGTGCGTCGAAAAATCCAACCTTCCAGCAGCCCCCAGGCCGTCAGCACTGCAGTGCTTTTATTAAAATATGGCGACGAAGATTCTGGAAACTTTTCTCATTATTGAGTTAAAAATAATGTCATCCTTAAAAGCGGAGGCCTAGTAATTTGCGCATCAAGCTGCAACGTGTTAACAAGATTTTTCTCAGATTTGGCCTGGCCTACTGACGTAGGTTTTGTTCGGACACATATTCGAACTTAGTCTACATATCAACAAGTAAAACATTCTGACAAAGTTTCAACATGCTCAAGTCCAAAATGTGGCTTCCAGAGTGTAAAGATGCAACCATTTGAACTTCTCAAATGTAGTTCTAAAGAAAGCATTTATAATTAAAAAGATAATCCCAATTATTAATTAAGAGTTTTGCCTGACTGGGCTCAAAAACAGAAATCGTTTTTATTTTATCACCCGACATACACTGCTGTGACGTTATATCAGACCCGTATTTACTAGATTGCACTTGTTGTTAAAGAAATTGAAGATATTTTAAGCGTGTAATACAGACCAAATGACAGCATCAACTTTTATTTTATTCTTACTTTCATTGCATTTTCACGAATATTTTTTTTGAATGTTGTATTTAATATATAACCTGTATTTATAGATGGAAGCAGCTCAAAATGCCCTCGGTCTCAAATGGCAGTTATCAAAATCCCCTCAGTGGAGTTAATAGGGTATTCAAAATCCCCCCGATGTACACTAATAATCCCATTGAAATAATAAGCAGGATATTCAAAATCCACTCGATTTTATTTTTTCAATGTTTTAAAGGTGAAAGACAAGGTGAAAACTTATCGACATTTCTATTCAGAATGATCTCAAAGATTTTCATTATCCATAAATACTAAAGGCATAGAACTGCAAGAATATGATGGTAACTGTTACACATTTTTTACGGATTTAAGTTCTACTATATGCTGACGATAAAGTTTTATTCAGCGACAATGAAGATGTTTTACAAAATACTTTAAATTCTTTTCAACCATACTGTGAGCAGTGGAAATTAGATATAAATGTAAACATAACAAACATTGTTTTTGGTAAATCACGTTCAAAAGAAAACAGAAATTATTTAGAAAGAAAAGAAAGAGTTCTAAAATTTCTGAAATTCATTTTAAAAATGAAAAAGTCGATACCATCCTGCATGGTTTATGGGGAAACCGGACCATTCCTAATACAAATTGATATTCAAAGTAAGATAATTTCTTTCTGGTCAAAGCTTATAGAGGGTTTTAATAAGACTTTCTCAAGACCAATGCATCTATACTCTACCTAAAAAAATCAGCATTGGTTTTCTCTCATTCATTACCAGAAAACATCATCTACCAATCCCGACTGGCAGATGGAATAGTACTCCTGAAAACGACAGGATATGTAATGGGCGATGACTACCATGCTCTTTTAGTTTGCCCAGTATTTAAATTCGAATACAATTCATCCCAGATTTTTTTTTTATAAACGCCCAAATATGTATAGAATGAGTGTAGTGGAACAGAATTATTCTATTCTGTTCTACGGAACAAATGTCTATACGGCTATTGGGACACAATGTGTTGTAAAATTCAGCGATTTGTGGACAAAGAAATCGGTGAGAACGATTTCGCTGAAATTAGCCACACTGATAGACCACAATGCGATCTAGGTCTGGGCGGTTTCGTCATATCTGGGAAAAATCTAGTTTTAGATATTTTTAAGGTTAAAACCCGAAAAATCGCCATTTTGACTACATATTTCTGTAGATCTCGTACCAGCAAATAACGGAATCAGCTAGAGACCTGAAATTTAAACTGAAACTTGTCAAAGATCCAGTGCAAACAACGGTGTTTTTAAATTTCTCATACATTTAGTTTTGATAGTTGGAGAATGCTTTTAATAGGGGCTCTTGAATCAAATATTTTCACGTGACCAAATACTTGGAAAGTGACGTCACGTTCAGCACTTCAGCGATATGACGTCATAACGTTACAGTGGTGCAGAGGTAGAGCGTCGGCCTCTCGTATCAAAGGTCCCTGGTTCGAGTCCCGTGATGAGCGGGTCCTTTTGAGATTTTTCCACACAAAACGGCACGAGTACTGGTTAAGTCTCCAGGAAGCAGACATCGAGTGTGATTAATTTAAGCTTAAAGCTTGTTTCGCAATCGATGTAAAATAAATAAGTTTAAACTAAACTTTGGCGCCAAATCCCGATAATAATGTTCTATTTATCTTTTAGACTTACGGAGATAATTTTTGTGTTGCAAAATACTAGTTTCATCAATTGTTACGTTTTGGATCATGTTAGAATCGAAATAATATATTCAGCATTGTGTGATCGGTTGGTAGTTCGGATGCAATTCTGCTCCTCTCCACTCATTCTATCCCGCGAAACCCTTAAGGTGTCGCCTTTCTAGTATAGAATGAGTGTAGTGGAACAGAATTATTCTATTCTGTTCTATGGAACAAATGTCTATACGGCTATTGGGACACAATGTGTTGTAAAATTCAGCGATTTGTGGACAAAGAAATCGGTGAGAACGATTTCGCTGAAATTAGCCACATTGATAGACCACAATGCGATCTAGGTCTGGGCGGTTTCGTTATATCTGGGAAAAATTTAGTTTCAGAGATTTTTAAGGTTAAAACCCGAAAAAATCGACATTTTGACTACATATTTCTGTAGATCTCGTACTAGCAAAAAACGGAATCAGTTAGAGACCTGAAATTCATCCTGAAACTTGTCCGAGATCCAGTGCAAACAACGGTGTGTTTAGATTTCTCATACATTCAGTTTGGATTCTTGGAGAAAGCTTTCAATAGGGGTTCTTGATTTTAAAAAGATCTGTGGGCGTGACTAGGAAAGTGACGTCACGTCAGCGGTTGACGTCATAACGTTACAGTGGTGCAGAGGTAGAGCGTCGGCCTCTCGTATCAAAGGTCCCAGGTTCGAGTCCCGTGATGAGCGGGTCCTTTTGAGATTTTTCCACACAAAACGGCACGAGTACTGGTTAAGTCTCCAGGAAGCAGACATCGAGTGTGAGTAATCTAAGCTTAAAGCTTGTTTCGCAATCGATGTAAAATAAATAAGTTTAAACTAAACTTGGGCGCCAAATCCCGATAATAATGTTCTATTTATCTTTTAGACTTACGGAGATAATTTTGTTGTTGCAAAATACTAGTTTCATCAATTGTTACGTTTTGGATCATGTTAGAATCGAAATAATAGTATCAGCATTGTGTGTGGTCGGTTGGTAGTTCGGGTGCAATTCTGCTCCTCTCCACTCATTCTATCCTGCGAAACCCTTAAGGTGTCGCCTTTCTAGTACAAAATTGATATCAGTATTTCAAACCAAAGAGGAATCCGCTGTGGTCGAGTGGTTAGCGTCGGGGATTTCGAAACCGGGTGTCCCGGGTTCGATCCCCAATCGCGGCATTACGGTCATGGTGGAGTGCCCTTGGGCAAGGCACATTTTCTAGCCTAGTACTGGTAATTTTACCCAGGGATCATGAATAATTAAATTTAATTGCGCGCTAAATGACCTTAGCTGTCGATACGCCATAAAACAATATACATTCATTCATTCATTCAAACCAAAGATGGTGTTATTTTGAAATGGTTGAGCATATTTATAGTTAAAATACTGAGCACCATCAGTCATTTTTCGTTTCGATGAAGTATTAACGAACGAGTACCAATTAAATTGCTCTTACAGACACTCTATTGTGGTAAAAGTTCTGCTAGATATGTACATGTATGTATGTATTAATTGAATACGTATTTAATACTTAAATATGCATTTGGTAATTGGTACATACATACATATATTACTATACGTCGCCTTCCATTGTATGGTATTAATTTTGTTTTATACATATTTCGCCATCAACAATGTATAATTTTTGCATTATTCTCATGTAAATCATTGAATTGATTCCTAGGATTAAAGAATTTGAATTTGGAAAGCTAACTCAGTTACTGTTTGACATTGTCATCACTTTTGTCTTTGTTATTAGGCGACCTCCAAGATGTTGAGTAGGGGAATGAGGTGTGACTTAATTTGATGGGTTAAATGCTAAAGTAAAGTTACATTTAAACAATAAGTAATTTCAATCATTCTAAGTTTTTACCATAAAAACATGACGTTATTTCAAACATTAAAATTATTTTCAATCATTATTCATTCTGTTCCACCTAACACGTATGACAAATCCCTTTCATTAAACGTGTAAGTTCTCGATATTTCCACAATGTTTTCAATAAAGATACACAGTTGTATGTCTTTGCAAATAGGGAAGAGTTGACATTAAAAAACAAAAATGAAATAGCCAGCACACAATTTGCTGAAATCACCATAATTCAATTAATACGATTTGTTGAATAATTAAATGTATTTTGAGCACTATGCCTTTTTTGGACTGAGGGATTTTGAATACCCTGTAAATGCATCGATGTTATTTTGAGAACTACGCCTTTTTTAGACTTAGGGATTTTGAGCACTGTGCCATTTTTTGGACCAAGGTGATTTTGAGCACTGTCTTTTTTTGGGCCAAGTTGATTTTGAGCACTATTCCATTTTTGGACCGATGTGATTTTGAGCACTATGCATCTTTTGGACCGAGGTGATTCTGTGCACTATGCCTTTTTTGGATCAAGGTGATTTTGAGCACTATGTCTTTTTTGGACCGAGGTGATTTTGAGCACTATGCCATTTTTGGACCGAGGTGATTTTGAGCACTATGTCTTTTTTGGACCTAGGTGATTTTGAGCACTATGCCATTTCTGAACCGAGGTGATTCTGTGCACTATGCCATTTTTGGATCGAGGTGATTTTGAGCACTATGCCTTGTTTTGGACCGAGGTAATTTTGAGCTCTATGCATTTTCTTTGGTCGGAGGGGATTTTGAGCACTATGCCATTTTTGGAACGAGGGTATTTTGAGGTACACGTTGTATATTGAAAAGTTTTTTAGAATTAAAACAAGGTGGCCGGAAACTGGGCTATTTAAGACTTAACTCTTTGAGCGTCAATGGCAATATGAGGTTTTTGCCGTGCGGCAACGTTTGTTGACTGGAAGCATTCACATTTGCCTTAGATATCATCAAGACAACACGATCTTAATTCCCTTAATCAAATAAAAAGGAAATATGTCATTATAGTGTTAGTGTCCTAATTTTGACCTAGTGACATAGTTTTTGATCCGACATAACCAATGTTCACATGGGCGAGATATATTCAAGAAAAACAATCTGACAAAAATATTCATCAAGATCAAGTAAATAATGTGACTTCTGGGGCCGTATTCACAAAGCTCCTAAGTTATTTCCTTAGGAAATTCCTTAAATACCCTATTTTCCCCTTAGCTGAGGAAATTCCTTAAGTTCGTATTCACAAAGCTCCTAAGGAAATTCCTTAGGTAAGAATATTAGTTTTTCCTTAAGTGAAAATAAGTGACGTCAGAATTAAATTTATTCATTATGTTTGGACGAAAATAGGTACGTCATAGTGGTTTAGATTTTTATGCCCCCCCGGAATCTCCGATTCGGGGGGCATATATTTTTTGGTCTGTCTGTTGGTCTGCACGTCTGTCTGTCTGCTGTCTGTCTGCACAAAAAAAACTTTAACCTTGACCACTACTTTTGAACCATAACAGGTACGGCTACCATATTTCACATGTGTATTCCTTGTGACATGACCTTTCTGTCAGTACCAACATTTTTGACCTTGCGACCTTGACCTTTGACCTAGATGTAGTTTTTGGCCTGTCTGCACGAAAAAAACTTTAACCTTGACCACTACTTTTGAACCATAACAGGTACGGCTACCATATTTCACATGTGTATTCCTTGTGACATTACCATTCTGTCAGTACCAAAATGTTTGACCTTGCGACCTTGACCTTTGACCTAGATGTTGCCATTCTCGAAAAAAACTTTAACCTTGGCCATTACTTTTGAACTATAACAGGTACGGCTACCATATTTCACATGTGTATTCCTTGTGACATGACCTTTCTGTCAGTACCAACATTTTTGACCTTGCGACCTTAACCTTTGACCTAGATGTTGCCATTCTCGAAAAAAACTTTAACCTTGGCCATTACGTTTGAACCATAACAGATACGGCTGTGTATTCCTTGTGACATGACCTTTCTGTCAGTACCAACATGTTTGACCTGGCGACCTTGACATTTGACCTAGATGTTGCCATTGGGGGGCATCAGTGTTTCACAAACACATCTTTATTTTTCTGCATAAATTAGTGTTTTCCCAGTTGTTGGAACTATATAACGAGTTGTTAAACTCTTGATTTCTGTTTTTTTTTATCATTAGATCGACCTTGTTACAACAAAGTTAAACACGTCATGGTTGACTCTGTATCTGTCATGCAGTTCAATATTTATAATTTGTTGAATGTCATCCCTTTCTTGAATGTTTTGATTCATTTGAGATTTTCCATGTTTTTAAACTTGTATTGTATATATGGGAAAGGGCTATGAAAGATTGTTTGAATGATCAAATCAAACTGCCAAGTTCTTTGATTAGAAAATTGCCCAACAATTTGGAAGAAAAACGATTTTAATGATTTGTTAACTTAAAAACAGAGCAAAATTATTATTTTTTGTTTGCATGGAAATATTTATATAAATCCTCATATAATACATTTTCCCCATGAATCACATTAAATTGAGACTACATGAATCGTGTTAAAGTTGCAAAAATCAGGTAAAATGTAATACCATGATTAAGTTTCGAATCTCGTAAACATTAAAGCTTACCCCCATACAACAAATCTGCAGCAGCCGAGACAACTTTGAAAGATTCTGGACAAAAATGTGTCAAGTGAAATTATGAACATTTATTGTTTTTTTCAATATCTTTTCAAAAGTTGACTTTTGGTCAAAATTTGTCTATATCAGTTATGTTTTTTCATTGATATACTGCCTCACATCTTATATAAGTACTCACATCAATTTGATACATATACAAGTAAACACTGTCTGAACACTGATATAAACATGTCTTCAGTTCTGTCTTTATTTTCTGTCTTCCAAGGTTTTTCTCTTCTCACCATTTCTTTTGTTTCATCAACAAGCTGAAAGCATAATATACACATCATCATATGTAGTTTATATAGATCTACAGAATATGTGTTCATTTTCCATTCATCATCAGGCCGTAATATCAACAGCTTTTCATGATGTCAAAAGTACCATTATTATCTAAACAATGAAAACAAAACACACACACATTTTCGAATTACTAATAACTATTAATGCCAGTTTAATTCGCAGTTCAAAAAGTGCATTTTAAATAGATAATGAAGAACAATCAAACCGTTGGCACACACGTTTTTCCATTTTTGACACTTGTCAAGTGACGGATTTGTGGGTGGGGTAAGGTCCCACCGAGTTGATCATTTCGGACTTATAAATCCACCTTGAAATATAGTTTTACGATTTATTCTCTTAAGGTCTGTTAAATTATGAGGATTAATAAGCAATTTCTTTGGTGACACAGGGCTAATAAAAAGAAATGTACTCATCCTGACACAGATTTTGAAATATCGCCTCCGACTTTTTGTCACCGATACGTCACATTTCTTTACGCAATCTTAGCATTCATTTTTTATGCGATATTCAATATTATTTATGACCAACACTGAACGCATACATAAACATGTAAAAACGTTTTAATTATTTCTAGCGATGAGACGGCGGCCATTGATATCGAGAATATGCTATTTGAGATTTTCCTTAACTTTAAGGGGAAAGTTAAGGCATGGTACAGCGCTCCTTAACTTTTAAGGGAAAAATGGACCGATTTAAGGAATATTTTTACCTTAGAAGTTTCGTGAATAGCTTCTTAGGAAATTCATTAGAGATAAGGAGAAAATGGTGAAACTTGAGGGAAATCTCCGTATTTAAGGAATATTGTTGTCCTTAGGAGCTTTGTGAATACGGCCCCTGTAGTGTAGTGAGCAGATGCTTTTTCTTAAATGTTATCAAATGACCTCGTTTTTGACCTGACATTTCCCATATTCAACTTGGCCTAGATATCACCAAGACAAACTTTCTGACACAGTTTCAAGCTGTTAATGTCAAAAATGCGGTCTGGTCTCTATAGTTTTAACAAGATTTTTCTACAATATGGCATAGTGACCTTCAAGAGTGTTAACAAGATTTTCCATCAATTTGACCTAGTCCCCTAATTTTTGACCACCACTTGACCCATATTCAAAGTTGGCCTAGATATCACCAAGACAAACTCTCTGACAAAAGATCAAGCTGCTCAGGTCAAAAATGTTCTACACTTTGGCCTAGTGACATAGTTTCTGACCTGACATGACCCATATCCGAACTTATCCTAGATATCACCATGACGAATATTCTGATAAAGTTTCAACATGCTTGAGCCAAAAATGCGGCTTGCAGAGTGTTAACAAGATTGTTCTTCAATTTAGCCTAGTGACCTAGTTTTTACCTGATATGACCTCTATTGGAATTTGGTCTAGATGAAGACAAACTTTCTGACAAAGTTTCAACATGCTCAAGCCAAAACTATGGCTTCCAGAATGTAAACAAGATTTTCCTTAAATTTGACCCAGTGACCTAGTTTTTTACCCAACATGACATATATTCGAACTGGGCCTAGATATCTACAAAACAAACTTTCTGACAATGTTTCAAGCTGATAAAGGGGAAAAAAGTGGTCTCTATTGTGTTAACAATATTTTTCTCAAATTTGGTCTAGTGACCTAGTTGTTGACCGGACATAACCCATATTCAGAGGTAACTTATATATCACCAAGTGTTAACAAGATTTGGCCTAGAGACCTAGTTTTTGACCCGACATGACCTATATTCGAACTTGGCATAGATAGCACTACACCAAAGTTTCAACATGCTCAAGTTTAAAATGCGGCTCCCAGAGTGTTAACAAGATTTTCATTTAATTCGATCTAGTGACCTAGTTGTTGACCCCACATGCCCCTAGAGTTGATAGAGATGTATGTTCTGATAAACTTGCATGAAGATTGGATGCAAAATGTTGCCTCTATAGTGTTAACAAGCACATGTTGACGACGAACGACGAACGACGGACAAAAGCGAAACAAAAACTCAGCTTGCGCTAAGACGTCACAGATATATAACCGAGCACAATGAGAGGGTTACAACATATGTATGTGTAGACTTTATTGCAAATCTAGCATACGAACATTTGTCGGTTTCTTTTATGCTTATAATTTTGTAAGAATTTCTGTCCAGGTGTTTACTTCGTGCACATATGTAATGAAACAAAAATACAAATGAATCAATTCTTACCCATCAATTCATTTACATTATTGTTTCACTCGTAAGACAGGAAATCGAATCACAGAACATTTGCGTAGTGTAGATTCAAAGCACTCATGGTATACGGACAGTATACGGGTAGTTTGATCCGAACTTGTACTTTTCACTCATTAGTTTATGAAACTTTAGTATCTTATGACCTTGGATTATATAGCTTCGATGCACACGGCAGATCTATTTATACTTGACAAGCTTATAGTCCGGGGTTTGTTATTCGAGAGCAATTATACTCAAATAACAACAAAACTGTTTAAAAACTATCTTTCTTAATTTTGTGTTATTATATACAATATTTTAATAACATTCGTCATGAACTCGCAAATCCTCACAGTGATCTGCACTAGATAGGTATGATATGACGTCACAGCTGGTTTCACCTTATCTAGGTTGTTAGGACAGATAACCATGCAACGGTAAATCAGACATTTTGACATTATATATCTTCCGTTAAATTTTGATTACTTGAACATACAGAACAGAACAGAACAGAAGTGTATTCATAAGACTTGAACACATATGCACTTCCCTAGAAGGCGGAAATAATTATTGAAATGAGAGGAATATATATCAGTTTGCAGACATTCAGATAACAAGCTTAGTGCTACGTTTTCCTGACATGTTAAGCAATAAGCTCAACGTGAAAAGAAGCAATAGCATTTAACATCTAATCATTTACTTCATTAATAACACTTAACATCTAATCATTTACTTCATCAATAACACTTAACATATAATCATTTACTTCATCAATAACACTTAACATATAATCATTTACTTCATTAATAACACTTAACATCTAATCATTTACTTCATCAATAACACTTAACATATAATCATTTACTTCATCAATAACACTTAACATATAATCATTTACTTCATCAATAACACTTAACATCTAATCATTTACTTCATCAATAACACTTAACATATAATCATTTACTTCATCAATGACACTTAACATCTAATCATTTACTTCATCAATAACACTTAACATCTAATCATTTTCTTCATCAATAACACTTAACATATAATCATTTACTTCATTAAAAACACTTAACATATAATCATTTACTTCATCAATATAACTTAACATCTAATAATTTACTTCATTAATAACACTTAACATCTAATCATTTACTTCATTAATAACACTTAACATCTAATCATTTAATTAATTAATAACACATAACATCTTATCATTTACTTCATCAATAACACTAAACATCTAATCATTTACTTCATCAATAACACTTAACATCTAATCAGTTACTTCATTAATAATACTTAACATTTAATCATTTACTTCATCAATAACACTTAACATCTAAACATTGACTTCATCAATAACACTTAACATTCAATCATTTACTTCATCAATAACATCTAATCCTTTACTTCATTAATGACACTTAGCATTTAATCATTTACTTCATCAACAACACTTAACATCTAATCATTTACTTCATCAATAACACTTAACATCTAATCATTTACTTCATCAATAACACTTAACATCTACTCATTTACTTCATTAATAACACTTAACATCTAATCATTTACTTCATCAATAGCACTTAACATCTTATCATTTATTTAATAAATAACATTTAACATGTAATCAATTACTTCATCCATAACACTTAACATCTTATAATTTACTTCATCAATAACACTTAACATCTTATCATTTACTTCATTATTAACACTTAACATCTAATCATTTACTTCATCAATAACACTTAACATCTAATCATTTACTTCATTTAGTATACTTTTTATTTGGTGGCTAACTTCCAATGACATTTAAAACTTTTAGATTTGACGTGTTAAACAATAAATGAATGTGTACATGTTAGGATTTCTGTAATACCTTTTATTTATATCCATATCTCTAACTTCTTGATAAAAAGGGCAAACTAGCATACAATGAAACTTGTCTTCAATGACATTTTAGTTGCAAAGAGTACATTTCCTATCTTTCCTATAATGTTTTCTATGTCTGCCAGTTTCAACAAGTAATTGATGTGATGGATGATAAGCCTAATCTCGCAACGGCATTTCTGTAAGATGGAATATTTATTTTGTCAAGGTAACAAGACATATCAAAAATATTTTTTAGATCGTTTTAAAAAATCAGTGAAGGTTTATTATTTACATCTACTATTCAGCTTTATACATGTCGAGCAAATTTGGCGAACAACTGGAACGAACTTCTTTATGCTAGCAGATACTGGGAATAACCATACATCATACAATCATAAAGATTATATAGTAAATGATAAACGTTTCTGGCCCAAATAATCGTATAGTTCATTACTGTAGAAAGGATACTGTTGTTTCCCTGTAAAAAGTTTAATAAAATATTTAATAATTCTATTTTTAATAATGACCTAAAGTGGAAATCTTTCAAACTCTCCACATACATGTATAGCAGAATTGCTAGTTGAGGGTTTTACTTCTAATAATCTCTAAAGGAATTGTCTATGTAATCTTTCTACCAGTTCACTAATTAATAGAAGCCCCACACGTCACTCGAATAATAGTAAATAATAAAAGCAACGTATCAATCAAATAAATTAAGCATAACCTTTAACAGTACTTCTTTGCATTTAGTGATAGTAAAAAAATCGCTCAAAGCTCGATTCGCTTCACCAACCAATGTTTGAATAGCATTATGAAAGGTCCCGATACTTGTAAAATATATTCCCAGTTAATTGAAGTTGGCAATTTTTCTATACTTTTTCCATGATAGTTCAAACTGTATTGATTTTTATCATTCCTGCCATTTTTGAAAAATTACTAGTTTAGTTGTTTCCTCATTTACTGTTAGATTCCACTTTTTACAATATAATTCAAAAGCATTCAATACATTGGGTAGTCTTTCCTAGGACGACATGTATATAGAGTGGACAGTCTGCTTTGTTGAAATTTAACATCTTCTTTCTTTTTTATTTTTACTACTACTTCTACTTCTATTACTTCTACTACTTCTACCACTACTACTACTACTACTAATAATAATAATTACAAAAACAACACTAATGATTATAATAATAGTAATAATGATAATAATAATGATAATAATAATAATAATAATAATAATAATACTTATAATATTCATTCATTCATTCATTCATTCATTCATTCATTCATTCATTCATTCATTTTCTTTACATTCATTATATCAACTGTTAACAAAAAAAAAGTAATTTAACTAGTTTCTATACATAAAATGATTTGGAAATTGAAAATCAATCTTTACATAATATTACACAGATTGTAAGTAGTCACAATATGCATATATGTATATATACATACACCACACACATATATACACATACACATATATGCATATACTTACACACATATACATATATACCCACGTATACACACATACACAGAGTCATTATGAATTAATTAATTTATTAATTTATTCAGTTTAATTCCCCCTGCTGGAGATTGATAAATAAAAACGCATTTAACTTAAATTGACAAACAGTTTATACGAAAATCTGTAAAGTAGTACAAATATGATGATGTGAATATTTAAAATACTATAGACAGATTTCCCGCTTTTGTTCATTGTTCATAAACATGTGCTATATTCGAATACAAAAAGAAATCATACTGTATATTATATTTGAGAACGCTGGGTGATTTCTGATTACAGCAATTACCCGAGGTTTCTAAGACAGATACATACATACACTAATGAGGTTTCTAAAGCAGATACATATATACACTAATGAGGTTTCTAAGACAGATACATATATAAACTAATGAGGTTTCTAAGACAGATACATACATACACTAATGCGATTTCTAAGACAGATACATACATAAACTAATGAGGTTTCTAAGACAGATACATACATACACTAATGAGGTTTCTAAGACAGATACATACATACACTAATGAGGTTTCTAAGACAGATACATACATACACTAATGAGGTTTCTAAGACAGATACATACATACACTTACTAATGAGGTTTCTAAGGCAGATACATACATAAACTAATGAGGTTTCTAAGACAGATACATACATAAACTAATGAAGTTTCTAAGACAGATACAACCATACACTAATGAGGTTTCTAAGACAGATATATACATAAACTAATGAGGTTTCTAAGACAGATACATATATACACTAATGAGGTTTCTAAGACAGATACATACATACACTAATGAGGTTTCTAAGACAGATACATACATACACTAATGAGGTTTCTAAGACAGATACATACATACACTAATGAGGTTTCTAAGACAGATACATACATAAACTAATGAGGTTTCTAAGGCAGATACATACATAAACTAATGAGGTTTCTAAGACAGATACAAACATAAACTAATGAAGTTTCTAAGACAGATACATACATACACTAATGAGGTTTCTAAGACAGATACATACATACACTAATGAGGTTTCTAAGGCAGATATATACATACACTAATGAGGTCTCTAAGGCAGATACATACATACACTAATGAGGTTTTTAAGGCAGATACATAATACATTAATGAGGTTTCTAAGACAGATACATACATACACTAATGAGGTTTCAAGCATAATATTTACGTTTCAAGAATATTATCTATATCTGGTTTGGATCCCAAGCCATTCATCGTAAACCTTTCAGAAAAACCAGAGCTTAGAACTGAAACCCGTGTACGTCCAACATATTTATGTGTTTTGTTAAAATGGATGCCATAATACCTTGATTCGCAAGATGCGGTTCATTATATTGGTTATTTAATTAACTCCTCTTTCCCACTTACAGACGCATTTTGACGCAACTGCAGCAGACGATTTTGAAAATATTATGTCACAAAAACAAAAAGCGATCATAATATAATAATAATGAGCAATTTTTCCTTTTGCCAAAATATGTTTTTAAACTGTATTCAAATTGTACAATTTTCCATAAATATTGTTTATTGTTTGGCCAAGACGTTTTCAAAATCGTCAGCTGTATATTTGATATATGTGGGAATAGGTTGAACACTCTTGAATTAGGATATATTTCTTAAGCTATTCAATACCGCCATTGAAAATATGTACGTAATATATCCTTTCTAAGAACATTAATTAGTTTTTTTTCATCAAAACAAAACGTGATGTTACGATCATAATGTGGTCACATTTGGGCCTTATATTACTTAATAATAAAAAGATATACACCATAAATAAATGTACACATAAACATGTTCGTAAAGCTAGAACTTCAATCAGAATAACGCACAGTCGAATCTATAAGACTTCATTCTCTGCCCAGTGGGATCTTTGAATATATATGAGCCGTCCGTCGAGAAAACTAACATTATGGCATCTACGTAATGTATCGACCCAGATCAGCCTGCGCAGTCCGCGCAGACTGATCCGGGCCGACACATTCCGTCTCATTGTGATAGAGGTATAGAGTAATGATTCGTGAAACAGAAAATCCACAGGAGACGAAAAAGTGTCTGTCCGGGTTAGCCTGCGCGACATGCTTAGGCTGATCCAGGTCGATACCTTACGCAGAGTCCATACTGTTGGCTTTCTCGCGGGACGGCTCTTATTGCGACATTCTTGTTGGTTTTCTCACGGGACGGCTCTTACGGCCAGTGAACTGTAGATTTAAAAACAAACACGCTTTTAAATCTTTCCCGTACAAAAAAAAAATCTTCTGCCACAGATTATATTGGATATATCTTGGGTTAAATAGGGAAATCTGTATAACTGAAATTACAACTTAAAAATAAAGCTGAAAACGTTGTGCGATAAATGAGAAATAGCTCATTTTAGACAATTTCTACTTTTTCTTTAATGTTTTCAGAAGTATCTTGCTTTCAAAAAGCGTCTACACGTGGGATAGTGTTAATCTAACCAATTCTGTTAAAAGACTTATGTTTTACAAAGTGAGTTAATCCCTTAATTTATTCTTTCACTTCGTCGCGTTAGTAACCGCGAATATAAAACACGCCTTTGATACTTAATTACAACAGCGAGGAATAATACAAGGCGGCCTGCACCATCTTGCGTCTGAATACACGTCAAGAAACCTACTCTTACTATTTGAAAGGGCAAGTAGTTTTTTAATTAGTAACATATGGGTGCCATTTCTATTGCCGATATTTGTTAATTCGGACTCATAATTAACAAAAGATGTTTACCTAAGAGATATGTACCGTTCGCACGTAACGCTTTCATACAATCAACAAATGAGCCGTCCCACGATAAAACCAACATTGTGGACTCTGCGTAAAGTATCGACCCAGATCAGCCTGCCGCGCAGGTTTACCCGTATAGACACTTTTCGCCTCCTGTGGATTTTCTGTTTTAGGAATAATCACTCTATACCTCTATCCTACCGAGACGGAATGTGTCGACCCTTATCAGTCTACGCGGACTGCGCAGGCTGATCTGCATCGATGCATTACGCAGATGCCATAATGTTGGTTTTATCGCGGGTCGGCTCAAATATGCAGCAGACGTATTTGAAATTAACTGTGCAAAAAGTAAAATATCTCTTTAAATGGATTGATTGATTGGAGTTTAACGCCGTTTTTAACAATTTCTCAGTCATATCACGGCGGCCAGTTCACCTACACATGTGTTTCCTGGTTTTCTCACACCAGTACTCCACAAAACACTCTTCCAAAGCAACTGGCTGCTTTTCCACATAGACTTAGCCCATTGGTGGAAGATGAATGACGCATGTCGCAATGACTTTTGTCAAACGTCGGAAAGAAAGTTGGCCGAGCCGGGACTCGAACTCACAACCCCTGGATTGACAGCCCGCGAAGTTACCGACTGAGCTGAAATGAAATGATTATAACAAAAGGAGAAATTGCTATTTATGACCAAGTTTTCCTTTTGTCACAATAGTTTCAACTATCGTCTGCTACAGAAACGTTTGAAAGCGACTATGTGTTTGAAGGGTTGAAACTTTCTGTCTGTTGAAAAGCGCTTGGCACCCCTTCAACAGAGGATTTGCTAAAACATTGTTTCAAAAATTGCAGATATAGATCAGTTAAATTTTTCTCAGGTACTAATATTTAAGTAACATAGTTTACCTAAATATCAAACAAGAATAGTGTGGCTTTGATAGAACATCGGGCCTAAAAAGAAACACCTGACAGCCCATAAAATGAACTTCATAAAGCTATTTATTAAAACCCACCGCAATATACAGATAAGGGATTGCCTGGTGCATTTCGCAAATCCTTAAAACTTTTCCCACATACAATAAATCTGCAGCAGACGACTTTGAAGACAATAAGTAAAACATATGGAAACTCTCTGTAAATAAAAGAACAATCATTGAATAAAGCTGTAAAGATTGTGAATGCTGCAGTGACATCAGAAAGCGTGTGTATGTGGGAAAGAGTTAACTTCACACAACCTTTGGATATATGCGTTATATAGCTGGCTGAGAACCAACGACCTCTCGGGATAGAGGAAGATCCGCTTCATTCGGTATTTCCTTGTCAATTAATTAATCAAGCATTTTTTTTAACCATTCGGAACTCTTCTACTTAACTCGTCAACTCGATTCATTGCGGAAAATAACCGAGTCAGTCCCATTGCCTACGATTTACTGCAGGAGTGTCATGAAAACTTTGAGACTTTACAAACATACACCCTGATCTAAATTGTCCTACATTGTAGGTTATTCTCTAGGTATCGCTAGGGTTACATTGACCTTAAACGACGCCTGGACTTTGGCTGACTTTGAATACATGATGGTTCTATCGTTTAGATATAAAAACTGACAAAATATGAACGTCAACCAAGTGATTGTCTAAAGTAACTCAGTATACCTTTAACGATGAATCTTCCCCGCAGATGTTTTTAAAGCTGACCATTCTGAAGACGTGCTTGTTTCATTTGCATCAACATGTGTTTGGCGTAAATGTCCTTTACACATCTCTGAAGCCGCGATAGCTGAATGGATAACGAGAAGGGCCATTAATTAAGGGGTAGTGAGCTCGAACTTCAACCTCGGCCGTTCAATCTTTCCGATGGATCGACAAAAGTCCTATTTACTAGCGTCAATCGTCCTCCATTAATTGTCTATTTGGGAAGGTAATCCCTTGCACGAAGCTGATGTTGTGTGGAGTACAGGCGCGAGAAAGTCAGGACACACAGGTGCTTGTCCGCCGTGATATAACTGACGGATTGGTTAATACGGTGTTAAACCACAGGCGCCCCAGTTTTTCATTGGATACATAATTCGGAAAAAACAAACAATACCTTATATCTTACAAATAGTCTCTCTATATTGTCCATATGCTAAAATAATAATAAACAATATTTCGTAGGAGAACATTTGCGGAATCCCACCAAGACCGTGTTACTATTAATATCATCAGTATGGTTCATATAATATAATAAATTGTATTAATATCATATAACATGATCCTATGTGGGATTCGGTATTTTGCAAGACAGTAACCGGAATAATATGTCGACGTTATTCATGGGTAACAATTACGAAACGAAATATTATGATTTCGCTCATTTTTGTTTGCCAGAAATGGCGACAGATTGACAAGAAATGCTCACAAAGCACATTTCGCGAAGAAAATCGAATTATAGGCGGAGACATCGGGTATATAAGCCTGGACCAGCCGCATTCCTTTAGTGTTTCTGCGACATTCAAACACTGTTCTACCCTTATATAGAATTTGAAGTTGTTACAGCATACCGAAAGTTAATAAGGACGAGACAGAACTTTGAAGGAAACACACTGTGTTTGGCGGATTTGAATTTATCCAAGGGACATGGACGTCTCATCTACGATAAATCTAAAATGTTTGGCCATCTGGATTCTGACCCTGCTTTACAAACCGACAACGATTAACGGGTAAGTTTCTCTCTTTGGATTTCTAACTTGTCTGTAGCAGTAAGCTTTTGAAAACTATGTGGCTAAAGGAGAACTTTCTCATCACGAGATATCTCTCCTTTAGCCACAATGTTTGCGACTCTATTCAACACTTTCATTTGAATAATATGTTTTCATTATTTTGCCTGTACGTGTTTAATGTCGACTGCTGCAGTTTTGCTGTACGTGGAAGTCGAAACTAATTTCAAAGCAAACATTTCTTAAACAACTCTTTGAAAGCATATATGAAAAATTATGGATGCACTTTAAAAATGAAAGCGTATTTATTTAATAGAGTTAAAATCATTGTGGCAAAAGAACAATTGCTCACTACGATCAATTTCTCCTTTTGAGTCGTCTGCCGTGTTCGTTTCATACTTCTCCGAAACCCAAGTTCAGAACTCAGCCGTGTTCGTTTTATACCTCTCCGAAACATTTACACACACGGTCAAGTTCAGAACTATGCCGTGTTCGTTTCATATATCTCCGAAACATTTATACTCCCGGTCAAGTTCAGAACTATGCCAAGGCGAGCGTGTATATGTATGGCACCCAGAGTTTCTTAAAGAACACTATCCCATTAGCACATCCGTTCAGTGCTGGAGGTGCAACGGATAACCTTGTTTTGAAGGATAGATTGAAATTAAACAATCAAGAGGGACAGGGGCGTACGCATGGCTTAAATTACGTGGCAAAACAACTAAGATGAACGTACGCATGGCTTAAATTACGTGGCAAAACAACTGAGAGGGTCAGGGGCGTATACATGGCTTAAATTACGTGACAAAACAACTGTCAGGGACAGAGCGTACGCATGGCTTAAATTACGTTGCAAAACAACTGAGAGGTAGAGTGGTGTACGCATGGCTTAGATTACGTAGAAAAATAATTAAGAGGGCGTGCTTAAATTACGTGGCAAAATAACTAACGATATAAAGACCATCAAACAAATTGCAATCTTCATTCCAACAGTCATGAAAAAAATGAAGGAGTCTGAAAATAGCAAACAACAGTAATAATTCAGTTCACTGTGAGCAAAACGGAACTAAATATCATAAAACTTTTATATATTTAATATAACATTGCATCATTTATGTAGGATGGGCCGGTAGCCTTTATATACACAATAAAATGTATTGTATTGTATTGTCTTGTCAAAGGATGCACATAGAACACGATTACAGGTATACGAACGGTGACGACTCTGAGGAGATTATGCGTATGTACAAGCTAGCTTGAGTCTTCACCGTGCGTAGATGCATTATTATCGCAAGTCATTAGACACGGGCTCGTATCATTTTAAAAATGTGTTTTGTAATTGAGGCTCAGCAATTTAACCCTTTCCCACATATAGAAGCATTCAGACGACTCTGCAGCAGACGCATTTTGAAAACATTGTGACAAATGTATAAAATACACATAATGAGCAATTTCTCTATTTGCAACAATGTTTTCAACTCCATTTAATAATTACACTTCCCTTTATAGAGATTTACCTGATTTATGTTGGTATGTTTTAACAGTCGTCTGCTTCAGATGTGTCTGCAGCAGAAAGCTTTTTAAAAACATAGTGACAAAAGAAAAAATTGCCAAAACGTGCAATTTTTTCCTTTTGCCACAATGTTTTCCACTTTTTGTCATAGGTAATCCATTCAATTATGGAGATTTTCTAATTTTTGAAAAAATACGTTCAAAGTCGTCTGCTGCAGAATTGCCGTATGTGGGAAAGTGTTAATGGTATATATCATTTTTTTTACAGCCTCACCTGTTCAGTTGAAACTTATCCCACGGAGTACAGAAACTTAACATGTTCCGACTTGAATGGGATGCGTGCCGCTTCTGACGAACACTTCAATCTCAACAACGACCTTTCTAAAGAACTTTCACAGACCGGTACGCAGATGTGTGTCTTCGAAAAGTACGTATTGAGGGAATGTTCGTATGCCCCCTAATGCCTAGATAGGGTTGAATGCATTTCGATTGCTTGGCGTGAAACGGTTGTAACTAATATTGGTATTTTTTTTAACCAAGGTTAATCAACTCGCCATAAAGTCTTTATAAGTGTTAAATCATTTTTTGGGGTAAACAATGGACATTTAGGTGCCATTGCTCGTTCTGAGCAATGGCACCTAAATTTGCATTGTTTACAAAGGGGTCAAAATTGCCCCTAAACCAGGGGACAAACTAAAAGTCTCCTTATAAAAATACGGGTAACCCTTGGTAACCCTTGGTTATCATTGGTAATTGGATTTTGTTTCGTTTAAAACAGCAACCTCTTGATAACCAGTTACTTACTACCAAACACTAGATGAGTCAAAAGTACAAACAAAACTAACAACATTACAACACTTGTTTACAGATCGATTTAAGAACGGTATCGAATGCCAAATAAGTATTCACAAATAAACAATATAGATTGTTTCATTTTGTGTAACTTTTTGCACACTTATGATACATATAGAATCTGACATGAGTTGTCATTTCATATAAAGTTTTATTAAACGAGTTCAAGACATTTGTTGTTTAGCGAGCCTTTGGCGAGCTCAATAACAAACTTCTTGGACGAGTTTAATTACAAAATTATGAAATGACAACGAATGTCAGATTCTTTTATCACATGAGGAAACACTGAAAGAAAATCGGAATTTCGCGGTCAAAAAATAGTCCCACCATCTAATTCTTAATAAACTGCTTATCACACTATTTTGTTTAATGGTCCATTTACCTAGTCCATCTATAGTGACGCTTGTGTTTATCGGATACACGTTCTCAGCCATTTGTAAATATTCGCGGATGAATACAAAAATAGTGATTCGGTCATGTTATATTACACATGTTACTACCTTTTGTCTAACTTTCGTCTTCTGGGATTTTCTTTAGGTTTATACTTCCCCTCACTTACTTTTCCCAGTTCTCGGGCCCCGATGTGTGCACTAATAGACCTGGGACAGGTCAAATATTTTGTTTTGCCACAGTTTGTCCAATCTTGTCGTTGACAATATCTATTGGTAAACTATTCAACACCTGTATGTTACGGTGAGTGAATGAATTTAAACGTATCGATTATATATTATATGCTCTAGGTTTTTTGAGTTTCTGATTATGACCTCTAAGATGGGTGTTGTTCGAGTAAGTTAAGAACAAGTTCATGTCAATGTGATAAATTGTATGTATTATTTTTAACACTTGCAAAAATGTTAAATCTTTGTCTACGGTAATCTAATGATGGCAGGTTTAAATCAGCGAAACGTTCGGTATACGATAAGCCTCGTACTTCATGCACTTTTCTTGTAGCTCTCCATATAAAGAAATACGTAATGTGTATATTAAATCGGATACAAGCAATGTCATGTGATAAAGTCTCATTAAAACCGGACCAAACGACTCCGCTGTCTCGTTCTACTGAGATTGTGACACATGTGACTTAAACGCATTTATTATACAATCACTAGCTTAATAATTCAACCTTGTTTTACAGGAAGAGTACGAAAGCAGAGATAACAACCGAATGTTGCCCTGGTTACTCGGGGGAAGGTTGTACAACTAGTAAGTTGAAGATCTAATGAGTATCTGCATCCTACGATGCTTTAACCTTTTCCAAAATACAACAATTTTGCAGCAGACGACTTTGAACATATATAGACAAAATATGGAATGTATCTTCAAATGAAAGGTATTCCTGTTGAATAGTAGAAAACATTGAGGCAAACGGGGAAATTGGTACTTATGAGCAATTCCTTCTTTTGCTGCAATGTTTTCAAAAGTCGTCTGCTAAAGAGGCGTCAGAAAGCGTAAACATTGGGTTAAGTGTTAATTAATGTTGCTAGTGCATGAAACAAATGGACATGTTTGAATTTATGAACCGTGTAGGTTCAGATCAATATGTCCCTCTGATCAGTCTGATCAGAATCTACAAAAAGTGTAAAAAAAGCTTCAACCAAGCTTATGTAACATCATTAACGATGTAGATCTTGATAAAAATTGCAAATGGACTGACTGGTCTGGATCTGCATTGTTCACAAAAGCCAACTCGTACAACCGTCAATTGGCCGAGCCCTGGTAGTTCGAATCCCGGCTCGGCTAACTTTCTTTCCGACGATTGACAACAGTCAATGCGACATGCGTCATTCGTCTACCAATGGGCTATGTCTATGTGGAAAAGCAGCCAGTTGCTTGGTAGGATTGTTGTGTGGAGTACTGGTGTGAGAAAACCAGGAAATGCATGATAAGGTGAACTGGCCGCCGTGATATAACTGAGAAATTATCAATCGATTACATTGGATATTAAAAACAATCACGTGCTCATATTAAAGTATTAAAGTGAGCCATCCCGCGAGAAAACCAACATTATGGCCCCTGCGTTATGTATCGACCCAGATCAGCCTGCGCAGTCCGCACTGTCGAACAACTGAAAGTGTTACTGTTTAAGTTTTCCCTACCAATGTAATGTCTTCACTTCTATGCCCTTCGATTTTATGACTAAACATTGTTGGTAACACAACGATGACTTTTATGAAACCGTTCTTTTCTTTCTCTTAAATCAGCGCCGTGTCTGCCTGGCTGTAAGGGGACATGCAAGACGATCTACACGTGTGATTGCGAACCCGGCCAAACGGGAGACCTTTGTGACAACGATACACCTGGTAAGTCTAATTTATCATATTTAGTGTACATCGAGGGCTTAGCGTGATCCGGTTGTTACTAAAATGTGTATTGTTTTACCATGGTTAATCACCCCGCCATAAAGCCTTTATAATCATTTGTCTTGGTAAACAATGGAAATTTAGTTGCTCGTTCTGAGCAATGGCACCTAAATTTGCATTGTTTACAAAGTGGTCAAAATTGCCCCTAAACCAGGGTTTTCAAAAAAGGTTTTTAGTTACAACCGTTTCACGCCAAGCCCTCGACATGTACGTCTGGTGAGAGAGTTAAACCTTTTCCCATGTACAACATCTTGTAAAAAAGAAAAAGGAAAATCTCTACAAATGAAGATATAAATACTTATAGAAAAAAAGGAAAACACTGTGACAAGATGAGAAATTGCTCGTCTTGAGCAATTTCTGCTTTTGTCACAATTTTTTCAAAATTCGTCTGCTGCAAAGGTTTCATAAAGCGTCTATAGTTGTGAAATAGACATCGCTCGGCCTCAAGATAACAGTCCCATACAGCACCAATGGTCGTCATGTTCGGTAGCGACGCGGGCTGTCAATCCAGGGGTTGTGAGTTCGAATCCCGGCTCGGCCAACTTTCTTTCCGAGGATTGACAAAAGTCAATGCGACATGCGTCATTCGTCTTCCACCAATGGGCTAAGTCTATGTTGAAAAGCAGCCAGTTGCTTGGGAAGATTGTTCTGTGGAGTATTGGTGTGAGAAATCCAGGAAATGCATGAGTAGGTGAACTGGCCGCCGTGATATAACTGAGAAATTGTTAAAAATGGCGTTAAACCCCAATCAATCAAAAAACATTGAGTCTTTCCGGCGTTCCGGCTGGTTTCATTCACCATCCACTGGTGAGCTAGTAACCCTTTTCCCACATACAACAATTCTGCAGCAGATGACTTCGAAAACATACAGGATGTCGCCATGTTTTTAAAATTTGTCTTACTCAGAGGCGTCAGAAAGCGTCTATATGATGGAAAGGCCTTTCACACATACAACAAATCTGCAGCAAACGACTTTGAAAACTTCTAGCCTGAAATAGAAAAACGTTTTAAATGAAGGTATGATATCTGAATAAAAGTTGCGAAAATATTGCGAAAAAAGAAGAAACCCTTTTTCATATACAACAACAAACATACCCGAATAATAGTAGATTGAATCGTTGTGAGCAATTTCTTCTTTTGTCACTATGTTTTCAAAAGGTCGTCTGCTACAGAAAGCGTCTGTATGAGGGAAATGGGTCAAACGAAGGTAACCGAGCATTTTTGACTTTTGTAACCATGTGTTCAACTCGATTCAATTAACCCTTTCCCTCATACGACAATTCTGCAGCAGACGACTTTGAACATATGTTGTCAAGAAATAGAAAATCTCTATCATTGAATGGATAACCTATGACTGAAAGTAGAAAACATTGTGTCAAAAGGGAAAATTGCACGTTTTGTGCAATTTCTTCTTTTGTCACTATGTTTTCAAAAAGCCGTCTGCTGCAGAGGCGTCAGAAAGAGCCTCTATATGAGGTAAAGGGTTAAACAATGCTGCGAAATAAGGGACATAACTTATGTTTAATCACGTCACTAATATTCGGCGGTTTGAGTCGAACCTCCAATTCGATGCCTATAGGCAGAACAAATGCTCAGTTCTTGGGGAAATATATAAGTTGGCTTCTGTGAATGGTGTGAATCTAGATCAGTCCGTGTGTATCTGCACTAAAGTTTGACCAAGGTTTATACCGTTCACATAGTAATTGTACCTCTATAAGCTTGTTAGATCCTTTTCGCCAACCTATGTATATTCTGATAAGACAGATGAGATTGCCAGGCTGATCTGAATTCGTATTGTTTAGAAATAAACGACTTCAATTTTGTGAAAATGCTCACTGATCTTATACGGAAGCTCAGTCGGTAGCAACGCGTGCTGTCGATCCTGGGGTTGTGAGTTCGATTCCCAGCTCGGCCAACATCCTTTCCGACGTTTGTCAAAAGTCACTGTGACAAGCGTCATTCATCTTTCACCAATTGGCTTACAGTCTATAGGGAAAAACAGCCAGTTGCTTGGAAAGTATGTTGTGTGGATTACTGGTGTGAGAATGCTAGGAAACACATGAGATGAGAAGGTGAAAAATGGCCGTCGTGATATGACTGAATTTTTTTGGAAAACGGCGTTAAGCCCCAATATATCAATCAATCAATACAAGCAATGATTGGTCTGATTTTTTTGCCTGTGGCTTTAGCCCCTGGTGATAGTAGTAAAACCATTTTTTCCGAGTTGGCAGCCTGCCAATTGCTGTCAACACCCAACAACGCATTTTAGGGTGAAACTGCGCTAGAAAAATAGTTCATCATGGATTCAACAAACTGCATTTAAAAGATTAAAATATCCCCAAAAGATATCATTATAATGTTGTTGGAACATCAGTGAAAAACTTAAGGCGTCAGTACTCCAATATAGGTTAACAAATGCTTTAGACATTAATGTGCCGAGAGGTCAAATATGGAAGCTTATTAACGTTCGCGAAGTGGAACGGAAAAAGTACAAAGAAATTGCCTGGAAAATGCAGTAGCGGATTCACCGGAGGGGCCCGTAAGACCTGTGCGACGAATACTGTTACCTTGTATAATTGTGAGCTCTTGCACTCTCAGGGTGAGCGATATAGGGCCTACACGGTCCTCCTGCTTTCAGATTACCAGTTTCATATTATTTCATTTTTTTGATATGATTTGTTAACTTCTTAACAATAAAAACATAAATATAAGCTGAAATTGTTATTTCCTTTCACATTTTCCCTTCTTCTCCCTTTTTCTTGCAGCCCCAAGGCCGTCTGCACGTCAGTTCTTTGATCTTATATATATTAATTGTTTTACTTTCAGCCGATCTGAATATCCGAGAATCCAAATTCTCAGTGCCTTACAGAACTTGCGCGTTTTCTGCGGGTTATCTTTGGCGAACGTTCGATGGTTTAGAGTTTGAACATCATGGGGCCTGCACATACAAGTTGGCTCGCATGAACAACGTCTGGCAATTTGAATGCAGTTTTAAAGATGAGTGCGACAACTATTTAGATTGTAATATGGTAAATATGTTTGTCTTCATTTGAGCTTAAAAACAAATTCCATCAACTTTGTTTAACAATTGATCCGCGCCATTTAAAAATAACATATTTAAGAAATGCAAAGAAGGACGAGTCGGTTTGATACATTTGAGCATCGACATGCAAAATACTGACATTCGGAGTTTTTAAATTACTTGTAAGTACTAGTACATGTCGAGGGCTTGGCGTGAAATGGTTGTTTATTAAAATTGGTATTTGTTTACCAAGGTTAATCACCTCGCCATAAAGTCTTTATAAGTGTTAAATCATTTTTCTTGGTAAACAATGGAAATTTAGAACGAGCAATGGCACCTAAATTTGCATTGTTTACAAAGGGGTCAAATTGCCCCTAAACCAAGGTTTTCAAAATAGGTTTTTAGTTACAACCGTTTCACGCCAAGCCCTCGATGTACTGTCGGTTTATGTTCCTAACCATGCTTCGGGGACTTTCAAGATGCTTAAACGACAAGGCGGATGTTAACCCTTTCCCACATTGCAACAAATCTGCAGCTCAAGACGGCGCAAATATCTAGTTAAAATATGGAACATACCTATCAGTGGAAGTCTATTCATTATATCATTGGAAAAGAATGAGGTAAAATGAGAAATTGTTCCTTTCGAGCAATTTCTCATTTTGCCATAACGTTTTCAACAGCAGACGACTTTTTTGAAAACATAGTGACAAAAGAAGAAATTGCACAAAACGTGCAATTTCTCCTTTTGCCACAATGTTTTCCACTTTTTGTCATAGGTTATCCATTCAATTATGGAGATTTTCTATGTTTTGACAAAATATGTTCAAAGTCGTCTGCAGCAGAATTGTCGTATGAGGGAAATCTGCTGCATCTGCGTCAAAATGCGTCTGCATGTGGGTACGGATTAACTGAGCCGTTCCACGAGAAAACCAACATTGTGGACGTAATTAATCGACCAATATCAGCCTGCGCAGTGCACGAAGGCTAATCCGGGTAGACACATTCCATCTCAGAAGGAAAGAGGTAAAGAGTAATGATGCCTGAAACAGAAAATCTACAGGAGGCGAAAGGTGTCTACCCGGATTAGCCTGCACGGTATGCATAGGTTGATCCGGGTCGATACTTTACGCAGATTCCACTATGTTGGTTTTCTCGTGGGGCGGCTCAACTGTTTTAACCTTCCCAATGTTGGTCTTTTTTGTGTGTGGCGTGAATGTTATTATGTCAAGATCAAATTACGTCAAATACATCCACGGTCATGCTGATCTAAATAGCCAAATAGTCCCATAAGCAAACAATTTGTGCGTAGAAATGGATGTATACCTTCACAAGAATGTATTGCATATACGTCATTGAGTTTAGATTCATTGTAAATATGTATAGGACGCAGTGGAAATGTTTTGTTGGACTGTTTTAGTATTTTGACCGTGTTTGAAAGTGAAAGTAAAGTATGTGAAAAAACAGTTTCGTCCCAGCCCGATTTCGTTCAAATTTACGGTAACCATCTTCGCGGGTTAATTAAATCATTTCTTGCATCATACATTAACCCATTTTCTTTGGATTATTTTAAGGCTTATGGTTAACTCTTTTTATTAATGAAGTGTGTTATACCTGTAAAACGTTAAGAAAGTGTGACAATTGAGGGTTGAAACTAGTTCAAGTGTATGTAATAAGAGTTAAGCATTAGTTGATAACAATGCTGAAAGAGCTTACCTGAATAGAACCGAACAAATTGTGAGAATTTGAAAAAAAAATCATTATGAGCAATTTCTCCTTTTATCACAATGTTCTTAAAAGTCGACGATAGTTGCTCAAATAATTTCTTTTATCACAGATATGTGAGTTGAAATTTGAAAATGGTGACGTAGTCTCGCTTATGGATGGGGAAATGCATTTAAATGAAAAACAGATTGACGAAACCTTCACCGACGGAAGTAAGTAATATACAGCTGACTCTTATACCCTTTCCCTCATATAGACGCATTATGTCGCCTCTGCAGCAGACGGATTTTTGAAAACATGGCGACAATTTCTCCTTTTGTCACCATGTTTTCTACTCTATGCAATAAATATGCTTTCATTTATAAATGTTTTTTTATATTATGCACTAAATGGTTTCAAAGTCGTCTGCTCCATGTTTGGACAGAGTTAAGCGCCGAATTTTAAAAGAATTAAAAAACATCATGAGCAATTTCTCCTTTCCAACACTGTTTTTAAAAGCCGTCCGTTTCAGATGCAACAGAAAGTGTCTGCAAGTAGTTAAAGGTGCAAAGTTCTCCACATGAGACAAGTATGTTAGTACGATAATATGTGAACAGAGAATATCCTGATTAGACTGCGCGGAGCTGCAATCTGTTGATCGTTTTCGTGTAACTTGACCTATTTATAAACATCAGCGCATCCGATCAACAAAACTACTACGAACACACACACGAACGTCCTTAATCCAAAATAAATACATTCATGCTCTCAGGCAGGCGTTTTTTTTTTTTTTTTTGCTAATAAACACCAAAGTCCTTCGGAGAGTGATTGCCAATACAACTTTAATCGTTGAATAGAGTTGAGAATATTGTGGCATATTTCTCATTATGAAAAATGCCATTTTTTGTTTTCAAATGTCATCTGCTGCAGAGGCGTCCAAAAGCGTCTATATCTGGGAAAGGTTTAAACAAAGTAAAGTATGATTTTACAGGGCTCTAACTAAGGGTCGATTTGCATTTTCTAAAATCCTCATTTGAACACTAAAACCTATGTTGTTGGTACTTCAAAGAATCCTCTCCGTGAGACGATTATTTTGAGTACTCACAACATAGCTTTTAATGATTGCTAACAAAGATACCATTGAAGCAAGACCTGTTTATTCTTCTTATGTAGTCCGCTGTTTGAACAGTATTTGGCCTTTTCAGTCGTTGATAGACGATTTGTCTGATTTGGGGAATTCTTTTGTTTCTGTTTAAAACCGAGACGTTATCCCAAGCTGATGAAGTCGAACATGTTGAATTTCTCGGATTTGATGCTTTTTCTCTGTTTTTCAGACGTGGCGTTATCCCAAAAAGATAGAGTCTCACATGTTGAAATTCTCGGATTTGATATCCGTATCAAAATCGACGACCACATGAACGTTATGATTACTACAAACCGAGTCACTGATTACCGTTTTAAAGGCATGTGTGGTGATGGTGATGGTGCTCCTGAAAGTAAGTAACATGTACAGTCAAACCTGTGTTTAAAGACCACCCATGGGAAGAGAACTTCACAGTCAAACCTGTGTTTAAAGACCAGCCATGGGATAAGAACATTCTGGTATTGTTTCACAGTCAAACCTGTGTTTAAAGACCACCCATGGGATGAGAACATTCTGGTATTGTTTCACAGTCAAACCTGTGTTTAAAGACCACCCATGGGAAGAAAACTTCACAGTCAAACCTATGTTTAAAGACCAGCCATGGGATGAGAACATTCTGGTATTGTTTCACAGTCAAACCTGTGTTTAAAGACCACCCATGGGATGAGCACATTCTGGTAGTGTTTCACAGTCAAACCTGTGTTTAAAGACCACCCATGGGATGCGAACATTCTGGTATTGTTTCACAGTCAAACCTGTGTTTAAAGACCACCCATGGGATGCGAACATTCTGGTATTGTTTCACAGTCAACCCTGTGTTTAAAGACCACCCATGGGAAGAGAACATTCTGGTCTTTTTCATGGTGGTCTTCCAATACAGCGTCCTTCATGCAAACAATGAGACATTGGGAAATTAAATGTGTGGTTGCTTAATACAGGAAATTGCTAAACAAAGGTGGTATTTAGCACAGGTTTGACTGTATACACATGGGCTAAAGCTAAGCACAATTCATTTCATCAAATTCATACAGTTAGACTACGGGCAAATGAAGACTGAAACGTTTCCGGATGAATTGTTTGATGCGTCTTTTAACAAACAAAAAGATGTTCTGGAGATTTTGATCAATATTTTAATTTCTTTTATCGCTTTTCAAAAACGATATATTTTAATCACGAAATTATGTACTTGCATCTTGTCGTAAAAACAGAGTAAATGCAATACTTTATCAGCAAAAAAAAGGCCATGGACATGTTTACTTTTCATTATTATGTCGGTGTCAATATCGGATATAAGCACCTCGACCCCTGATAACGTCAGTGAAGTTTCAGACCGAGTGTTGTCTTAAGGTTATTCGAGCTAGCCTAAGACTAGTGTTGCCTAGGTAGGTGCACATTTGAGCCGTCCCGCGAGAAAACCAACAGTATGGCATCTGCGTAATGTATCGACCCGGATCAGCCTACTCCATCCGCGCAGACTGATGCGGGCCTGCACATTCCGTCTAAAGGGGATACAGGAATAAAGAAATGATCCGGGTCGATACTTTACGCAAAGTCCACAATGTTGGTTTTCTCGCGGGACGGCACATTTGCTTCGCGTCGTCGTTTCCCGTATTTTGTTTGTAAAATGGGTTATTAACTCTTTCAGCGCCAAAGGCAATATTGGGGTTTTTGCAAACAATACTGATTCAGGTGAGTCAGCTCGTAACGAGCTGTCTCACCTGAAATCAGCATTGTTTGCCTTTTAGTTATCAAAATAGTCCAACTTTTAATTACATGAGAAATGGAGACGCCCGATTTTGAACATGGAACAGTCTACTTTAAACAATTCGGCGCTTAAAGAGTTAAAAGCAATATATTGCCCTGATAAATGGAAACCGATTAGCAATCCATTTTCTATAATGCAATAATTCTTTTTTATTTTTTCACATACTTTTTCAGGCATTTTTTTTGCGGTTATGAATTATGAAAGAATCATTTACTATAGTGAAATCTTTCGAACGTTATTTACTTTATATGAGCCGTCCCGTGAGAAAACCAACATTATGACATCTGCGTATTGTATCGACCCAGACAAGTCTGCGCAATAATTGCATGCTAATCCGGGCGGATTGTGCTGGCTGATCTGGATCGATACATTACGCAGATGCCATAATGTTGGTTTTCTCGCAGGACAGCTCATATATCTGACTACACGGTTGTGTAGGTTGATGTTTATATACACTAGTCGTAAATATGCTAAGTTTGTTTTTTCCTGGAGCACGAGTCAAATTCAACACCTGATTGATCATTGAATGATTGAATGATTGAATGATTGAATGATTCCACTTTTCAGATGACATTGTTGATGCCAACGGTAACCCGGTAAACACCATCTCTGAATTCGCGAACTCTTTTTCGAAGGGTAAGGTAAGTACGAAGACGATTTGTCAACGTCGAACATGAGTCCGCAGCTACATATATCCCATTAATACGCCCTCCAGCGAGAAAACCAACATTATGGCCTCTGCGTAAAGTATCTACCCGGATCAGCTAAAGCATGCCGCACAGGCTTACCCGGACAGACACTTTTCGCCTCCTGTAGATTTTCTGTTTCAGAAGGCGAAAAGTGTCTGTCGGGGTAAGCCTGCGTGGCATGCTTAGGCTGATCCGGGTCGATGTTTTTTCGCAGATTCCACAATGTTGGTTTTCTCGCAGGACGGTTCATACTATGAGTATCCTGATTTATAAATGTTTCCGAGCGACAGGCTGATCTAGGTCGATACATAACGCAGAGACCATAATGTTGGTTTTCTCGTGGAACGGCTCAAATCAACTTTACTGTACTTTATTGTAATGTGAGCCCCGGTAGCTCAGTCGTTAGCGTCGCGGGCTGTCAATCCGGGGGTTGTGAATTTGAACCCCAGCTCTTTCCGACCATTGATAAAAGTCAATGTGACAACCGTCATACGTCATCCACCAATGGGCTTACAGTATATGCGGAAAGGCAGCCAGTTGCTTGGAAAGACTGTTGTGTGGAGTACCGGTGAGGGATAACCAGGAAACACATGGGTAGGTCAACTGGTCGCCGTGATATGACTGAAACAATTATTGCAAACGGCGTTAAAATACAATCAATCAATCGTTTAAAATTCAAATATTGACCTGCTTATAGACGATATAAAGCAGGTTATATAGGTTTGAAGTTTCACGATTTCAAAGTTTCTAGTTACATACATGAATAATATGATATATAATACAAAGATCAAGTCAAGACATATGTGCACAATGTTAATTCGACAACTATATTCTATATATAAATGAGGATCTACTAATATATAAATGAAGATGAACATATATGTAAATATAAGAAATATATAAATAAACAAGATAGAGAAAAGTGGGTGTTTTTTTGCGAGCCAGTATACCGTTGTTCACCTCCTTTAAGCATCAATAATCACACCTTACATGTAATGGGAGACATCGGTCAGTTATCTCCCTTTAATACTCTCTACATCTAGCTAGGTCCTATCATTTGGTTTCCTCTGTTTTTATCATTGGTTTCTTTGCACTGGATGGTACACTTATAATTGCATTTTCTTGGCCAACTGTTATATTAAATTGATTAGCATTCCACATTTGTTTTCTTTAAACACTGCTATGTAAATTTTCTCTTTTGAATCAACACTTTAATTAACACATTTATGATTAATGTGTACAGAGTAATTGCAATATCTCATTGCGAAATAGCGATAAAGACAAAGGATTCCAACTAAAAGGACCTACCAACTATTTGGTCTCCCTTTGTCTTTATGTGACAAGGGAGATAATATAATTTTCACTAATGTCCCTAATTGTTTCTACAGTGTGACCTGGGTGGAACAGATACGTGTACAAATGAAGGTGAAGCCATGCAGGCCTGTTTGCAACTGTATACCCCGGCCCTTCTCGATTCCGATTGTATCGCAAGTACTCGCCATACGTTGATATATGACTCATGCGTCAAATCATACTGCCAAACTGAAAATCCAACCAAAAGGAGCAGTATTATATGCAGACATCTCGAGGTTCTGGGTAGCTACTGTCAGTGTCAGGGAATAGAGGTAACGTGGAGATCAGAAGAACTATGTCGTAAGTAAAATTACATTTAATGGAATATGTCCAAGCCGGACCGCTGACCGATCTCATAAAATATCAAACCACAATACTTCTCTGTACGTATATATGTACGTGCTGGCGAGTTTTGTGTCTGATTGTAAACCTTTTCCCACATTTAAACGCTTTCTGACGCCCCTGCAGCAGACGACTTTAGAAAAATATTGTGGCGAAAGGAGAAATTGCTCATAATGAGCAATTGCTCCTTTTGCCACACACAATGTTTTCAACTTTATTGAATATTTTTTCCTAGATGTTTTCAAAATCGTCTGCTGCCGAAATGCTGTATGTGGGTAAGGGTTCATGAGATTGACCCCTGTCCTACCAAGGTTGTGACAGTATTAGCAATAACGATTATAGATATGTTATATGTTCTTTGAAAACACATCCATGGGCGAACGATGGAAATAATACCTGACAATACTTTAAAACAATGTGGCAAAGGGATAAAGCTCAGTGACGTAAAGGTGCAGGGGCGCAGTGTCGCAAAAACAGACGCGCAGTGACGCAAAGGCGCATAGGCGCAGTGACGCAAATGCGCAGAGGCGCAGTGACGTAAATGCATCAGTGTAACAGTGACGTAAATGCGCAGTGTAACAGTGACGTAAAGTCGTAGAGTGGCGGAAAATTGGTCTTGGAACTAAAATGTTGAAGTTTCTTCATTTTTTGCAAATTTAAATGCGATTTTTTAGGCCAGCGTAGAAAAGGTTTGATTTGCGCCAGAACACGATGATATTTAGATGATCACTGATTGTCTTTGAATGCTCTTTACCTTATTCGCGAACAGTACAGATCTAGACTAAATTACGCAAATACGCAGGCTTATCTAGATATACACATGGCGTAAATGTACTATGTTTGGTATTCAAATAACGCTGCTCAATGCGAATAGCTTCATGTCTTCTTTGACAAAATGAACTTGACCTTACCACTATATTTATTGACACTCTACTGTTTTTAAAACTTTATTTACCACGTACATGTACGAGCCTCGGTAGCTCAGTCGGGCTGTCAATACAGAGGTTATGAGTTCGAACCCCAGCTCGGCCAAAGTTCTTTCCGACGTTAGACTATGACAAGCGTATAACAGTATATGTGGCAAAGCAGCCCTTTGCTTGTAATGTATGGTGGGTGGGGTACTGGTGTTAGAACGCCAGGGAACAAATGCGTATGTGAACTCGCCGCCGTGATATGATTGAATAAGTGATTAACCCCAATTAATCAATCAATCAATCAATCAATCAATCAATCAATCAATCAATCAATCAATCAATCAATCAATCAATCCACGTACACAAGTATGTGACGGCAAGTACTAAATGAATCATAAGATATCAGAAAATAGTAACAAACTTTTCAATTGACTGGTAATTTAAAGTCATGGGAGACAAGGACGAACATAATGACGTGACGAACTAAGATATATCACAAAGTTGGAAGGTTCTACGACATAAAGGCATTTTTGATACCTCAACACCAGAAGAATATATGAGCCGTCCCACGATAAAACCAACATTGTGGCCTCTGCGTAATGTATCGATCCAGATCATCCTGCGCAGTCCGCGCTGGCTAAACCGGGCCGACACATTCCGTCTCTGTCTCTGGGGTATAGAGTAATGATTCCTGAAACAGAAATTCCACAGGAAGCGAAAAGTGTCCAGCTAAGCATGTGCGGACAGCGCAGGCTAATCTGGTTAGATACTTTACGCAGAGTCCACACTGTTGGTTTTCTCGCTGGACGACTCATATTATTCATGCACTTTTTGACAAACAACTGAAAGTGTATTCCTACTTGTTTAAATACAATCTGAATTAACTATAGAATATCACTTTCTTAATTGCTTTGCTCGAACCACACATTTGGCACCGAGACTTGTCGCCACAATAGTACTAATCGTATTGTTTTCAAAAGTAAAACAACAATATTGTTGAATGTGAATTTCATATTTTATTCCATTTCCCAAAGTATGATGAAATAAGAAATGTATTCTTATTCAACTGGTATACAAGTGACACTAACATTACTAACTGGTATACAAGTGACACTAACATTACTAACTGGTATACAAGTGACACTAACATTACTAACTGGTATACAAGTGACACTAACATTACTAATTAGTATACAAGTGACACTAACATTACTAACTGGTATACAAGTGACACTAACATTACTAACTGGTATACAAGTGACGCTAACATTACTAACTGGTATACAAGTGACACTAACATTACTAACTGGTATACAAGTGACACTAACATTACTAACTGTTATACAAGTGACACTAACATTACTAACTGGTATACAAGTGACGCTAACATTACTAACTGGTATACAAGTGACACTAACATTACTAACTGGTATACAAGTGACACTAACATTACTAACTGTTATACATTACTCAATAACGACAACCCTGATGTAATGAAAAAAATGTACGTTAATGAAAAAATGATATGGACATCATTCTCGGTATAATAATGTTAATTAAATCAACAGCTATATACTATGTGCCGGTGGCCTATATATTGTCAATGAATATTTGTCATTGCCATTGTCATGTCTTAAAATGATATCAAAGAGGGGTACCATTTTGACCCAAAATCCCTTCGAGACTGCTCATACTTTTCATATGTTTTCATACAGCGAAAACATGCCCTCCGAGTATGGTTTATAAAACCGGATGTCAGCGAACATGCGCACAGGTGTACCAGCCATTAGGAGATTCGTGTGACAGTGTCACACCACAGTGTATGTGTGATGAAGGAACGTATTACCAAGATAAAAAGTGCGTCGCGGCAAAAGAATGCAAGTGTATGCACAATAAGGATTCACTTAGTCACGACGAGCAGGTATACATGGACTGCAACCTATGGTAAGATGTTGTCAAATTTAGACTTTTTCCAATTTCACTCACATTCACGTATCTGCAGCAGACTTCTATTAAAACAAGGATGGAATCCTATTGATTGGTATATAAGGTATTCCTTTGTGAATGCTGGTATAAACCAGTCTCACTTTGTACATGTATATGAGCCGTTCCACGAGAAAACCAACAGTGATATCTTGGTCGATACAATACACATTTTGAAGGAGTTGGTTGCAGAGGTGTCAAAGGACGTTTGCACCACTGATAGGAATTTATGAAAAAGATAATTGTAATATTTTTTGGTATAAAAAAATAAAATTGCCTAGACCGGGAATCGAACCCTGGTCTATGGTGTTGTATGCGAACACGCTAGCCTCCACACCACTCTAAATGTATCATTGTGGTAAGTAAATATATATTATTAAATATTCTGCATACATATGATTAGTAAGTCTGGACTGATGATTTGTCTCTAAAATGCGTGTCAATGTGTTATATCTTTATAAAATATCAACCATTATTTACTTTTCATTTCAATATTTTTGTTCCCTTTTGGTATATATTTAATCAATTCTAAAAGAAACTTTCTTTGGAGATCTCTACATTGCTTAAGTTATATCACATTTAATCCATTTTCCGGTTGATATCCCACCAAGTAACCGCATTTTTTTTTTAAGTGACGGACTATTTAGTGGTACTATACTGTAGCCATAGATACTCTGAAAGCAGAACATTCAGTTTTAGCAAATATTCCACAAATGCATGTGCTTTCATTGACATTATATACAATATACGAATATTAAATCTCTCTGAACCATAAATGGTGTTCAATAACGGAGAGCTACTGTAGAAAGAGATATTTGAAGTTATTATACCTCAATTTTGTCTACAATGGTAAAATCCCATTACCCGAAATAGAGATATTTTGACTATCAGAAACATTTTCAACCTTTTTGACACGTGACCAATCGAAAATTGACTGTCAGGTCATGTGACCGCAGTGATATTTTGAATGTCATATAGGGCAAATAACTGCCTTAATATTTTAGCTAAATCATGACGTGATTGCCTCCCTTATACACATACAGTAGTGACGTCATACAGCATACAGCAGTGACGTCACTTAATTTTGTTCGGTATAATAAAATAAATATCATATGGCAGCATGTGTGACATTGATATTGTCAACCCCCGAAACAGAATGTCACCCTCGGCTTACGCCTCGGGTGCAATTCTGCTCTCGGGTTGACAATATCAATGTCACACATGCTTCCATATGATATTTATATATTATTCATTGTCGATACTGTAGTAAGTCTTCATCAGTAGGGACTGATTCCAGCCTAGATTTCGACGGGTGTCTTCGATATTCGATTACTATGGCAATTTACTCTAAAAAGTGACTCGCTAAACATGTGCGCATGCAGACTACACGAGAACATTTTTAGATAATAGGAAACAGCTCGAATCATGCTCCTGTTTTCCGTCTCTGCAAATGTCGCACTTTCGTTTTCAATGTTTATTTAGTTAACTCTTTCAGCGCCAAATTGTTGAAAGTAGACTCTTCCATGTTCAAAATCGGGTGTATCCATTTCTCAATTTATGAAAGTTTTGGACTATTTTGGTAACTAAAAGGCAAACAATGCTGATTTCAGGTGAGACAGTTCGTTACGAGCTGACTCACCTGAATCTGCATTGTTTGCAAAAACTTCAATATTGCCTGAGGCGCTGAAAGAGTTAGTTAAATCGCACTGACAGTTCAATTATTCATGATCTCTGCGTAAACAAATCAGTACTATGCTATGAAAAGTGCTTTACCCCAAGGGCATGACACCATGACTTTCCAGACTGGGGATAAGGACCCGGGAGGCCCGGCTCCAAATCACCGACGTTAAATATATCAGTCATGACTGGTAATCCACTTTCTTTTGAAAGTTCATGATTGTGATTATCGTATTTAACCCTTTCCCACATACACCAAACATATAGCAGAGACTTAGAAAACACAAATGCAATATTATGTTTACGATTTATAAATGAAACTTAAATCATTGAATTAATAGTTGAAAGCATTGTGACAAAAGGAGCAATTTCTTAATTTGCCACTTTGTCTTCAAATGCAGTCAGCTTTAAAGACGTCAGAGAGACGTCTGTATGTAGGAAAGGGTTAAATGTTTTTTCAGCATGATATGATCTAAATCTAAACAAACAGAACATTGTCTCTGCCAGCCAATGATATCACAAGAGTTACATTTCGATCAGATGTTTGTTATAGGATACAGTAAAAGTTTAATCGTTTCCGACATTCGAACAATTTATAGCAGACGACCTTGTGGGAAATTGTTAGAAAAGAAGCCTATCTATATCCGTCAACACGTCAGTTAACGGTCTAACTTTGATGTATTTTCAGCACCTGCCAGTTCGGAAAGCTCATATGCGAGGAAAACGATTGCCCGGCGCAATGTAGTATAACCGCTGCTAGGTTCATCACAACATTCGATTCCAAGTCTTTTGAAGTGGAAACACCGGGGAAGTCCTGTTCGCTTACACTTGTCAAAGTATGTGTGTTTTAATTTTATATGACACAATCTGATAGGCCTCGTAATACGGAACACATCTGTAGGTGTTTGTCTCGCAGTGTTTCTATTTACTTAATTATCACATACGTTATGGATATTCAACATTCTGTTTCAATGATTAATTTGACTTCCCTCAACTTAGGTTTGATGACTGTTGAACATGAGTTCCTATTCTTATTTATGCTTGAGACTTTATATCGCAAAACAAAAACTACAAGCCTTGTTGTTCACTAATAGCCATTGTCGCAAATGCAGCAGGAGGTTTTCGAAAAGACAAAGAGTAATGACGAATGAGTTAAAGATGTCTTAACCCTTTCCCTCATACGACAATTCTGCAGCAGACGACTTTGAACGTATTTTGTAAAAAATTAGAAAATCTCCATAATTGAATGGATAACCTATGACAAAAAGTGGAAAACATTGTGGCAAAAGGAGAAATTGCTCGTTTTGTGTAATTTCTTTTTTTGTCACTATGTTTACAAAAAGCCATCTGTTGCAGAGGCGTCAGAATGCGTATATATGAGGAAAAGTGTTAAAAACAATTTCAAACACATAAACACTTGTTGACGCTTCCGTCGCAGACGAGATCTGAAATAAATGTGACAAATGACAAATTGTTCATTTAGAGCTTTTTATGTCTTTTGTCCCAACATATTTCAGCAATTACACCTTCATTTAAAGAGAGTTTCTATATTTTAGCGTATATGTTATCAAAGTCATGTAAGAAAGGGTTTAGCCGGGTACCAGTTCTGGATTTACCAAGTACACGTTGGTATTAAATGGAAGGCAAATGATTAACACAGGCCACTTAGCAGGCTTGTAGAGCGTATATATTTTACAGGTTATTTTGCGTATATCTCACATCAAGCCTGAAGGAGACGGCTTGTAAATAACCATGGCTAATCAATAGGAAATATATAGATTTAAAGAACACTTATTGCATATACTAGTAGCTAAAACTATGAATGCAACAGTCGAAATTGCTCGCTCAAGATGTCAATGTCATTTGCTTAAGAATTGTTGTATGTGGGAAAGGGTTAAAACTTGTTCATAGTACACGTCTTATTTTTGAACGTTTCACATGCTTTCCCAACTATGACGCTATTCCAACACTGGACCTTTTGACCAGGAGACCTGTGAATTATACCTTATCAATTGAATTTTAAATATGTCTTATACAAAATGTACCATGTAAGATTAGCCTAAGACTCAATGTGATTTATTCTGATCACTCTCTGTTTGTCCTCCGTTCGTAGTCATGAACTTTTAGCATTAAACAAAATCTCTTCAAAATCACTAAACCATTTTCAACCAAACTTCACAGGAATGATGGTCACTGAGTGACCCTCTACACAATGTGTTCAAGCCATGTTGATTAATTGAAAAACATGGCCACCAGACTGCATCAGAAAAAGTGCAAAAAGACAAAAATTAAAAAGTCCATTCTTATTAAAGTTCTCGTCTGATTTCAAGATAGTTTAGCAAAAATGTTCTTTTAGTGACACCTATAATTTGTTCGAGCAATATTGACTGGTTTAAAAGGCGGCATCAGAAAAGGGGTAAAAAAAGGTTTTAGCTTTAAACAACATCTCATCCTAAACCAACTGACCGATATCAACAAAACTTCAAAGGAAACTTCCTTTGGTGATCCTCTTTCAAATTGGTCAAAGAGTTAATGCATTATTACACATGTCCTTTATTGATAAGCTGTTGCATTTGTAGTTCATTCCTACTTTTGATCAAATGTTCACCTTTATTAAATAGAATTTGCTACAGTACTATCACTCAGGTGATCGATTCAGGGTCATCTTGGCCCTTTTGTTCTAATCCGAATTTGTATTCACCAAACATTCTAAATAAGTTATAATTCTTTATTTGTAGATTGTCCTTATTGTCAAAATAAAACACAATTTTAATTGGCTAAGCCATAAGGTTACATCAATTAGAAATGTTGTAAGCTTCTGAAATTAGAATTATATTAATAATGCTTTTTAAGAATGGATGCCGAATAAAGGACCTAATGATGGATGCATTTGTTTTACAGTCTTTACCTGACGAAGATGAAAAAAACAGCTTTGTGATAAAAATGATCACCGACGTGGACCCAGAAAGATATAACTCGCGCGTTGCTGTCGGTATAGAGATACATGCGAATGGTTTACGTTTAATATCAAACGGGAAATATGCGACAATTAATGGCATAAAGTATGACAGTCAAGAGCAGTACAAGAGCGACACAATGAGCTTTAAGTACGCAGCCGAAGATAATATTAGGGTTGAGATGTTTGGCATCGTTGCTCACATTACTGAAGGCATGATAAATATTCGTGTAGCACCCTACTATGCAAACAAGGTAGGTCGGGGATTAATTACATTTTTAACACCTATTTCAACAGTTATTCAGTTCAATAAAGGCGGGATTGCCTTTACATGAGTTCCTCACATTTTTGTCACAAACAAATGACTTCTTTCCATATAGTCTATTTGTCTCATCCTTGGACGATAGTCACAGCGCCATTTCTCATTCATTGGAAAGAATCGATGACCGAGGCTCCGTTCTAACTCATGATTGATAGCAATCGTCGTTAGCACCCGAGTATACTTTCGGTCATAACATAACGAGGGCTTGGCGTGAAACGGTCGTAACTAAATTGGTATTTGTTTACCAAGTTAAATCACCTCTTCATCAATTCTTTATAAGCGTTAAATAAATTTTCTTGGTAAACAATGGAAATTTGCATTGTTTACAAAGGGGTCAAAATTGCCCCTAAACCAGGGTTTTCAAAATGGGTTTTTAGTTACAACCGTTTCACACCAAGCCCTCGATAAGGTATAAGCACATTAGATCATGTATAGTAAGACTACTGGCGATCCTTTGTTTGGAAATGCAAAGACAGGACGAATCGAAACTATGCATTTTGTGCCACGTTTCAATGACGGATACACATAGTTTTATTTTCTTGAGTATATGAAAGGGTTCCCTACCTTATCCCGTTTCGTGAGTCTTTAAACATCATTAATGAGCCGTCCAACGAGAACTACAACATGGTGGACTCTGCGTAAAGTATCGACCCGGATCAGTCAGCGTAAGCATGCCGCGCCGGCTAACCCAGACAGACACGTTCGCCTCCTTTGGATTTTCTGTTTCAGGAATCATAACTATATACCGCTATTAAAGGATTAGCCTGCGCGGACCGCGCAGGGTGATCTGGTTCGATATATTACACAGAGTTCATAAGGTTGGTTTTCCCTTGGAACGGCTCATATACAGACGCAGGTGCGCGTCGGCTAAACACAACATAAGACAACATAGGGGCAAAAGAAGATTTTGCTCATTGAGTTAACTCTTTCAGCGCCAAAGGCAATATTGAGGTTTTTGCAAACAATACTGATTCAGGCGAGTCAGCTCGTAACGAGCTGTCTCGCCTGAAATCCGCATTGTTTGCCTTTTAGTTATCAAACTAATCCAAACTTGTATTACATGAGAAATGGAGACGCCCGATTTTGAACTTGGAAGAGTCTACTTTAAACAATTCGGCGCTGAAAGAGTTAAACTAAATGTTTTAAAAGTAGCATGCTGCATATTTGTCGTGTCTGGTTAAGGGGTTGAAGATGATGAAATAAACTGGCTTTCTGTTTATCACTCGACAGTTTAATTGTTACCCTTTCCCTTATAAAACGTATCTACAGCAGACGACTTAGCAAAAACTTCAAGGACGAAGATGGATAATCTTTAACCCTTTCCCTCGTATAGACGCTTTCTGACGCCTCTGCAGCAGAAGGCTTTTTGAAAACATAGTGACAAAAGAAGAAATTACACAAAACGTGCAATTTCTCCTTTTGCCACAATGTTTTCCACTGTTTGTCATAGGTTATCCATTCAATTATGGAGATTTTCTATGTTTTGACAAAATGCGTTCAAAGTCGTCTGCTGCAGAATTGTCGTATGGGGGAAAGGGTTAATAATTGCAGCTGAAAAACAGTCTGACTAAGGGTGGAATCGGGATCTGTATGTGGACAGTTATCGCAGGCAGTTATATGTGTGGTACTTCGGGGTGGTTAACCCTTTCCCTCATACGACAATTCTGCAGCAGACGACTTTGAACATATTTTGTCAAAAATAGAAAATCTCTATAATTGAATGGATAACCTATGACTAAAGGTGGAAAACATTGTGGCAAAAGGAGAAATTGCTCGTTTTGAGCAATTTCTTCTTTCCACTATGTTTTCAAAAAGCCGTCTGCTGCAGAGGCGTCAGAAAGCGTATATATGGGGGAAAGGGTTAAAGCGTAATTGAACGAACAAACTATATAATTGTCCTCTTATATTTGTCTAGGTATATTAAAAATATAAAATATGAAAATTAAACGTCTTCTTTCTAGTCAATTGTGTCTCGACTATTTGCATTATTTCTATGGCGCTATATTTTACAAGTCACCGCCTGCGTGAGGCGTCCGTCTCGGACACAACCAGCCCGAACAAAGACTTCAAAATCTCTCTCTCCATTATCTTTCTAGTTTCCCTATTTTTAGCATACGAGACAGGGTTATACCTTTGTTACATTGTGACGTAAATGCTCAGGTATACAGATGCCGCCCGTGGCAGAACGTAGGGAGACATTTTGTTACATATGGCTAATGTGGGTTTTTAACATTATTACCACATTATGTGGAATGTGTTTTTCAGATTTATGGATTATAATGGGTGTTTTTCAGATTTATGGATTGTAATGGATGTTTGTCAGATTTATGGATTGTGTGGAATGTTTTTTCAGATTTATGGATTCTAATGGATGTTTTTCAGATTTATGGATTGTAATGGATGCTTTTCAGATTTATGGATTGTGTGGAATGTTTTTTTCAGATTTTTGGATTGTGTGGAAAGTTTAACTATCGAAGTGACGACGATTTAAGTCTAAAAAGTTTGGCTCCCGCGATCAGTGTACGAACATTTGTTGAAAGCTTTGCTGGAGCGGAGTGCAGATCGGAAATACCGGAAGTGAAGAATTGTCGCGACGATGTATTCGAATTATTCGAATTCGAATTGGTAAGTTGCTACACTTTATTTTCGAAAGGCTTTAAACCTTTTCCCACATATTAAACGCTTTCTGACACAGCAGACGACTTTTGAAAACATTGTGGCAAAGGTGAAATTGCCCATCATCTATTTAATGATCAAACGATCGTTTATAGGTCTAACATATTTTAGACTATATATTTGTTCAAAGTCGTCTGCTACTGATTTAAATGCTTGAAACACTTTACTGTACGTGAAGAAACGATCGGGATTTATCGCGAATTCAATATTTTTCAGTTTAACTCTTTCAGCGCCGAATTGTTTAAAGAAGACTCTTCTATGTTCAAAATCGGGCGTCTCCATTTCTCTTGTAATAAAAGTTCTGGACTATTTTGATGAATAAAAGGCAAACAATGCTGATTTCAGGTGAGACAGCTCGTTACGAGCTGACTCACCTGAATCAGTATTGTTTGCAAAAACCGCAATATTGCCTTTGGTGCTGAAAGAGTTAAGTATGATCCAAAGCAAACACAAATTGATCATCGGTTGGTTTTGATGTTAATATCGATTACAATTTGCGTCTGCAAGTGGTAAAATGGTTAAATCGTCAAAAACATTCGCCAGATACTTGTACGATGGTTGAACGACTAGATAGCGACCCGCAAAATATTGGTGCGACCAGGCGTAAAAGCAAACTGCTCTTTGGTCTGTATTATCAAACCATTCTAAAATAATTCTTATTCTTATTTGTAGAACATTCTAAATGAAAAGTAATACAGTTTCTTATTGGCTTAACTATATGGTTTAGCAAATTAGATATGTTGTTGCTTTGTTAATTTCGAATTATAATCAGAATACAATTTGGAATGATCGTTGAATACGTATTCGGGTCTTCACTTTCTTTACACTGTTGATGGTCGTATATCACAGTATACACATTTGATGGTCGCATATCACAGTAAACACCATTAATGGTCGCATATCGCACTATACATCTTTGATGGTCGTATATCACACTATACACATTATATGGTCGTTTATCACAGTATATAACATTGATGGACGTATAACACAGTATATAACATTGATGGACGTATATCACAGTTTAAACCGTTAATTGATTGCTGTATAACACAGTATACACCTTTGATTGCCGTATATAGTATACATATTTGATGGTCGTTTATCACATGTCACAGTTTAAACCATTGATTGGTTGCTGTATATCACAGTATACACCTTTCATTGACGTGTATCACAGTTTAAACCATTTAATGATTGCTGTAAATCACAGTATACACCTTTGATGGTCGTATATCACAGTATACACATTTCATGGACGTAAATCGCAGTTTAAACCATTGATTGATTGCTGTATATCACTGTTTACACATTTGATGGTCGTATAATAACACCGTGCGTGAAGTATTAACGTTTGCACTATGGCTGTAACGCGCCGGTAGAGGGTCGATTTTATAACCAGCTTAACCGGTTATCCGATGTGTTGCTTAAACTCTTTCAGCTCATAAGTTCCTAAACTAGACTATTCCCTGTATCGAACGGTAACATCCAGTTACGAGCTTACGCACCTGAATCTGTATTGTTTTCAAACATCTAAAAGTAAACGTTGGCTCTTGAAGAGTTAACCGCTTACACGATGTGGCCCTTTTCGATGTTACCATATCTCAAAAGTTGTAAATGAATTATGTTGCAGATTTGACAGAAAAGTATTATGGGAAAAAGAGAAATTTGTCGTTTGTCTTAAGCAATTTCAATTATGCTTTCAAAATTTGGAAATCCAACATAGTGGACTCTGCATAAAGTATCGACGCGGATCGGCCTGAGAATGCCGCGTAGGCTAAACCGGACAGACACTTTTCGCCTCCTGTGGATTATTACTCTATACCTAAATTCCCCTGAGACGGAATGTCTCGGCCCTGATCAGCCTGCGCGTAGTGCGCAGTCTGACCAGGGTCGATACATTACGCAGAGTCCATGATGTCGGTTTTCTCGTGGAACTCCTCAAATTAAGAAATGTGACTAATTGCTATTTTCTTCTTTTCTAATCTAGGCGGAGGAACACAAACATACCTGTTCACTCGTCACGGACGCTGCTGTTCTTGGTGACTGTGGGAGGGCAATCAACCAAGAGGAGTTCTATGAAAAGTGCCTAGAGAGCATGTGTCGAGCGAATAACGTAACCGATTACAAGCCAATGTGCACCATCATGCTTGAACTGGAAAGCTACTGTGCCAGTACATTTAAAACAAGTTTGGATTGGGCGGCTAATAAAACACTGGAGGAGAAATGCAGTATGTAATTTATTAACAATAAACAGTAACAATAGCCATATACAGTAACACTATACAGAAATGATAACACAATACAGTAACCATAACAATATACAGTAACAATATACAGTAATGATAACAACAATATACAGTAACAATATACAGTAACGCATTGCTACTGTAAAATAACATTATTTTGTATACTTCTATTATACCAGGAAGGTCTTGAAACATAATTGAAGAGCTACTCTTCTTAAATTTAATATTAGTACATGTATTGAGGATTTTTGTTATTTATTTGTTATTATTATCTATTTATAAAAATGTTTTTGTGTATATTTTTCATGTTTATTGTAATTGATTGTACATGTATGTATTGTATATATTACTATCATGTGTTGTTTGAAAAGAAACTGTAGTTTACGGCGATAAATTATTGTCATTGACATAATTGAGCCATCCCGTGAGAAAACCAACGTTATGGTCTCTGCGTAATGTATCGACCCAGATCAGCATGCGCAATCTGCTTATGCTAATCTGGGCCGACACATTGTGTTTCATGTCGATAGAGGTATACAGTAATGATTCCTGAACCAGAAAACCCACAGGAGGCGAAAAGTATCTGTCCGGGTTAGCCTGCGCTGCATGCTTAGGCTGATCCGAGTCGATACTTTACGCAGAGTCCACAATGTTGGTTTTCTCGCGGGACATCTATTAGTTCCCGCGCCACGCGAAATGTGGTGACTTGTTTCAATTGAGATCAATGCGAGCATAATTAAACAATCGTACGTGCGTGCATTTGACGATTATAATTAAGTTTTTTTTGTAATTAATGTAAAATATATATATATAACGTCTAAATAAAATGTCCCTTAGAAGGTCAGCAGCTACACTGGATAAATATCCACAAACAGCTATGAAGATGCAGAAAGACCCTTCTCACAGGACGGATTTCAATACATCATAACATAATTCATGTCTATAGCGTACGAAAATGGAAGATTAATCCAATCTCTTAGATATTTTTATTTGGCTTTGTTTATCGTTTCCTCGATTTGCCGTTCAACTACCTGCAAACTAATACACCAAACTCAGTAGTTGATTGATTGGAATTTAAGCTACATCAATGTGACCTGTTCACATAACTTGTGCTTATTGGCTCTCACACACCAGTACTTCAAACTCCATTCTTCAAAGGTACTCGATCTGAGTAGTTGATTGATCGGAATTTAAGCTACACCAATGCGACCTATTCACATAACGTGTGTTTCCTGGTTCTCTCACACAAGTACTCAAAACTACATTCTTCCAAGGTAATCTTTCTCAGTAGTGCCCCTGGCTCGCTAATTCTCTAAACTACATTCTCCCAATAAACTCGATCTCATTAGTACCCCTGGTTCTCTCACACAAGTACTCAAAACTACATTCTTCCAAGGTAATCTTTCGCAGTAGTGCCCCTGGCTCGCTAATTCTCTAAACTACATTCTCCCAATAAACTCGATCTCATTAGTACCCCTGGTTCTTTCACACAAGAACTCAAAACTACATTCTTCCAAGGTAATCTTTCTCAGTAGTGCCCCTGGCTCGCTAATTCTCTAAACTACATTCTCCAAATAAACTCGATCTCATTAGTACCCCTGGTTCTCTCAAAAGTTTTCTAAACTACATTCTTTCAAGGTATTCGTTCAAAGTGCATCTGTTTTGTTTATATGGTGTTTTAAGACTATTTCACTAAAATCTCAGTTATGTCATGTACTTTTCTGGGTAAGCTACCTGTACTTCTGGTCCATTTATCCGGAGACTAGAAAGTCAGTGATAAGTCTTACCCCCCCCCCCCCCCCCCCCCCAAAAAAAAACTAAGCGTCAAGTCAGGAAAGCAATTATTACCATTTTTGAAGTCTTAAAAGTGACCCGAACAGGGATCAAACTCGCGACCTCCCACACACGTCCGTCGTCCATCGTCCATCGTGCCTTTTGCGTTGTCAACAAGTGCCTTGTTAACAATCTTCATGCAACATTTTAAATCACAAGGGCACAAGGTCAAATTGAAGGAATATATCTTGTGAACACTCTAGAGACAATATAGTATTGTCCTGATGATATATAGGCCAAGTTCAAATATGGATCTTGTCAAGTCAAAAACTAGGTCACTATACCAAATTGAAGGAAACTCTGGTTAACCCTTTCCCTCATATAGACGCTTTCTGACGCCTCTGCAACAGACGGCTTTTTGAAAACATAGTAACAAAAGAAGAAATTGCACAAAACGTGCAATTTCTCCTTTTGTCACAAAGTTTTCCACTTTTAGTCATAGGTTATCCATTCAATTATAGAGATTTTCCATTATTTGACAAAATATGTTCAAAGTCGTCTGCTGCAGAATTGTCGTATGAGGGAAAGGGTTAACACTCTAGTAATAGCTTACCTGAGCACAAACTATTATTGGGATTGAGTGTGTGGTTAGCATATCTAAAGTGAGTGATTCAGTCCCATCATGACCCTCTTGTTTAATTAAACAGAACCATTCCAACAAGATAAATCCAAGTCTTTTTCTATTTCAACAGAAACAATCCTACAGGATAAATCCACGTCTTTTTAAATTCCAATGAGTTATTCTGACACGATAGACGCATGTCTTTTTTTAATTCAATAAAACAATTATAACAAGATAAGTCCATGTATTTTTTAATTCAATAGAACCCTTTTTACAAGATACATCCATGTATTTCTAGATTTAACAGAACAATTCTAACAAGATAACTCTTTTTATTTCTTAATTCAAGTGAAACATCCATTTCATTTTTTAATTCAACAGAACCGTTTCGACAGTGTTCGGAGGTGTACGGTTCCCGGGTTAAGCAAATAACGCAGACCTGCGTGACCCACTGTTCAGAGTTGACGACCGAAGAATCAGATTGCCAGAATGATTTCCCTATCGTGGGATGCTCATGTCCGGACGGGCAGTACATACATGAAAACGAGTGTGTCCCACAGGCTGAATGCCCCTGTTACAACGAGTACGCTATTGATGGCGAAAACATGATTCCAAAAGGAGCCACTATAAAGAGAAAATGTGACACATGGTAATCCAGAATTTTAATTAACCTTTTCCCAAAACTAAACTGCAGCAAACTTTGAAAAAAAAATCGATACAAATATGGTTATGACTTAAAATATGATAGTATTTGTATTGAATTGAGTAGAAAATATAGTGGCAAAAGAAAACAAATTTTCAAATAATACCATTTGATGCCGTATTAATTTTAATCCGTCGTTTTTGAACTGCATGTGTTTCCTCCGGAAATTGTGCAGGTATATACTACATGTTAATGTGTAAAAATAGTGAGAGAACTTACAGCTATATACCATAAAAGGTTAGATGCCACAATGTTTTCAACTCTGTTCAATTATTATGCTTTAAGTTCCAGTAATTTTCAATATATTTGTAAAGATGTTTTCAAAGTGATCTGCTGAAGATTTGCTTTGTGCGGTAATTGGCTAATCGACAATACAATACAATATTTTTATTTCGGTGCTGAGTATGTACATAATACATAAATGACAGCTCTGCAATATATTATACAACGTGATCAGAGGGCAACAAAAGGCGTAGTTATTAAATCAATATGAGAGAGAAATTGAGAATAAGAGAAAAAGAATAAAGTACATAGAGAAAAAAAAAAGAAGAACAAAAAAGAAGGTACAGAATGGAGGATAGAAGCATGTTTTTTTTAGTTTAAATATATTTGTTAAGCATGTTTATTTGAAAGCTCAACAAATTTGTTTTTGTCATGTTTCCATATTTCCATGTTCGACAAAGTCTTCTCCTGCTGAAATGTCGATAATGGTCCGTTTCAGGCAAATATATCAGACAAATATAACACAATACTTGATCGCAGTGTTCAGCTCAGTTCAATTATCATACCATCATTTGCAGAGATTTATGAACAGGTTAATTGTTAACATGCAGAGAAAACTGTATCAGGCAGTGAGTGCAGGCACATATAACAGACACCTTGATATTATTTACCTTCTTTCTGTTTGTAGCGATTGTAAAAATGGGAAGTTAAGCTGTCATGACATAATAGAGAATTGTCACGATGCAGTAGACTGTCCGAATAATATGATATATCTCAAAGGCTCGACCATGTGCCAAGGATCGTGTGAACACATGGATGACTGTGATGGGTCTAGTCGATCTACTTTCACAGGCTGTGGATGCATGGACAACCAAGTTGAATCTTATAATGTAAGTTAAATATATGATGTTCATTTATTCATATCTTTATCTCCTTCAAATTATATGATTTTTTTTCAAGAAAATTAAAAACATAAAGGTTACAACACACCAAATATATTTATTCTTTGTTTCATTGTTAATGAACTATTTCCAACCCTCAATTGTCAGATTCTCTTAGAGTTTCTCAGGTAGAACTACGCTTATCATTGAAAAGAATTACCTCTAAGCTTTAAAATAATCTAAAGAAAATGTTGGGTCATGTAATATGCAAGAAAGAATTCAACCCGCGAAAATGGTTACCGCACGTCCCTACATTTCACCCCTTAGGTGGTACATCCTTTGTTTTCAAACAAAAGATTGACCACTTAAAGATCAAAAGATTTTAAGTGGTTACGGAATGAATCAAAGGATTCTTTTGTCTTAGGCCACACCTCTAACCACATAAGACCCCAATCGTGTAAACGTCATTTTGGACGAAATCGGACTGGGATAGGTTTTTCACAATCTCTACTTTTACCTTCAAATAAGGTCAAAATACTGAACATTATCAAATCAATCATTTCTGGTGCATCGTGTACACATTTATAATGAATTTAAACTCAATGTCAGATATTTAATGTATTCTGGTGAAAGTATAACCGCATTTTTAGGCAAACAATGTTTTTTCATGGACTAATTGGCGTAATTTGACCTAAAGAATATGAATAATTACATATAAATAAACAAATTAAATGATATTGGTCTGTTCTACTATTATTGAAGCAAAGTTGATAAGGTTTAGCTAATCGGATATGAATGTCATATCTGTACATGCATTAGTGTTCAGAAAGTACCATCATATGAAGTCAATACGGATCAAATTTGGAAACACCTTGAATTCTGGCGAATAAATAAATTTCAGGATCATTGTTTACATAGTTAAGCTAAATAAATGCTGGTTAGTTATAACTTTCAAAGATAAATGTTGTCGAAAATGCAATAAGTTGTTAAGAACTAAAATGCATTTCATATGTGCCTTCCAAAATGATCGACAAGGGAAATAATTATAGTAGAACTTGGGTATATGTATTGCAGCTGTATGTCCTGCAAACAAATAATGGCGCGAATACAATCCTACGCAATTGTTGATTAAAGGTGTTAGTGCGATGCTCTACCTCTGCACCACTATCTTAAAGGTGTTAACGGAGGGTAATTAAACATGTTGTAGAACTTGGCGTAATACAGTGAACCTTTCAGGAATCGCTTGACAGCAAGTATAAATTGTGTAAAATATCATGGAGTGAAATATGTACCTTAACCTTTTCCCACATGTGACGCAATCTGACGCATCTGCAGCAGACGATGTGTGAACGCATTGTGTTAAATGGAGAACTGCAGCAGACGATGTGTGAAAGCATTGTGTTGAATGGAGAACTTGCTCAAAACAAGCACATTGTTTTCAACTCTATCAATAAACATATTTTCACTGATAGATAGTTTCCATATTTTTGCCAACATGTTTTCAAAGTTGTCTATTGCAGATTTCTCGTATGTGGGGAAGGATTAATGTTTGTGTTTCTTTTGTTCCGAGGTTTCTACAAAACATAGTGGAATAAAAAAAAATGGTTTTATTTCAGAAAACCTGTATTGATCCGAGTGAATGTCCATGTAAACTTCCATCTGACGATGCAACTTATGCAAACGGCTATACATTCACGCGAGGATGCCATATTCTGTAAGTATGAATTACAAAGCATTGGTTTCTTTAACCCTATCCACATTCATCAAAATACAACCTCGTCAGACATCTAGATTGATTATTGGAACTTGTTTTACTATTACTTTAAACCTTTCCCACGTGCAGACGCTTTTTGACGCATATTCGGGAAACGAAAAACATCGTGACTCAGGGATAATACTTAGTAATTTCCACTTTCTATCAAACTGTCTTTAGATATATTCAATGATGTTTCTTTCTTTTTTAAAAATAGCTGTTTTATTATAGCAGAAGTCGTCAGCTGCATACAGATTTAAGCCGTCCTGCGAGAAAACCAACATTGTGGACTGTTTCCGGAATCATTATATCTCTATACCTCTATCACACTAAGACGGAATGTGTCGGCCCGCATCTGCCTGTGCGGACTGCGCAGGCTGATCTGGGTCGATACATTACGCAGCGACCATAATGTCGGTTTTCTGGTGGGATTGCTAATTTGTTGTATGCTCTTTAAAGCTGTCGTGTCCAGACAGATTATAGTCTTATTGATAACTCAGCGTTATATGTGAGTGTGTTTCATCACATGTTATATGTGAGTGTGTTTCATCACATGTTATATGTGAGTGTGTTTCATCACATGTTATATGTGAGTGTGTTTCATCACATGTTATATGTGAGTGTGTTTCATCACATGTTATATGTGAGTGTGTTTCATCACATGTTATATGTGAGTGTATTTCATCACATGTTATTATTGTATATACGTATAAATTATGCTATAGTAAAGGTCGGTTGCCTAAATTATGAATTAAATGTATTGTATATTGATAGCATCATGGTGTCAGGGCAATCGTACCAATACCAGTACCAGTACGATAGTTTACCCTTAACATGCTGTATTAGTTTACTACATGGACATGCTTTAAGAAGCAGCAACGTTGAGCATGCTCACACTTCCATGTGAACCTATGAACAAGGGCGTAGTTTGGCAATAATCAATGTGTAGGCCGTCTCGTGAGAAAATCAACATTGTGGACTGCGTAAAGTATCGACCCGGATCAACCTAAGCATGCCACACAGGCGTACCCGGATAGACACTTTTCGCCTCATGTGGATTTTCTGTTTCAGGAATCACTACTCTATCTATCCCCCCTTAGACGGAATGTGTCGGCCGGATCAGTCTGCGCGGACAGCGCAGGCTGATCTGGTCGATACATTACGCAGATGTGTATCGCCGCAGCTGCATTTTGGGGGCATTTTTAGAAAAAATGTGTAGGCACGTGCCTACAGTGCCTAAAGGAAGCTACGCCCCTGATGAAGCCCGAAACACCAATCGTTAAAACACGTCATGAATTCCCTGGTGGCTTGTTTTCCTGTTAAAAATTGTTTGATGTTGTTATTACAGGACGTGTACAGATTCCAAATGGGAAACAACAAGCACAGCTACTTGTCGAGGTTAGTCAAAAGTTATATATCTTAGTTTATGACTGAGCCGACCCACGAGAAAACCAACATTATGGACTCTACGTAACGTATCAACCCAGATTAGCCTGCACAGTCCGCGAAGGCTAATCCGGGCCGACACATTCCGTCTCAGTGGGATAGAAGTATAGAGTAATGATTCCTGAAACAGAAAATCCACAGGAGGCGAAAAGTGTCTGTCCAGGCTAGCCTGCGCGGCATGCTTAGGCTGATCCGGGTCGAGACTTTACGCAGAGACCACACTTTTGGTTTTCTCGCGGAACGGCTCATGCAGTGATTAGTGCCCTAACCTCCACAAACGGAGACCAATCATGTGTGCAGTGAAACAGTTTGGATGCTGTTATCAGATTGGTGGATAGGCAACCATGAGATACTGAACTATTTCACCAAACGCAGGACATAGTTGGATTCTATGTGTGGTCATACCTATGTCTTTAACAGTTGAATTTTGACTTAACCCATGTCGAGGGCTTGGCGTGAAACAGTTGTAACTAAAAACCTTTTTTGAAAACCTTGGTTTAGGGGCAATTTTGACCCTTTTGTAAACAATGCAAATTTAGGTGCCATTGCTCAGAACGAGCAATGGCACCTAAATTTCCATTGTTTACCAAGAAAAAAAACGCTTATAAAGACTTTATGGCGAGGTGATTAATCTTGGTAAAAAATTACCAAATTTAGTTACAACCGTTTCACGCCAAGCCCTCGATGTGTGTTCCTAGTTGCGGGGATATATTAACGCATGGTGAACTTTTGTCGGGGTTTACTGAATCATACAACTGGTAATTTAACCAGAATTACTAAGATGTCTTTATAGAGCTATTAAACATAATTCAAACACATACCTGGGTGATAAATGCGTTCATACATTGCAGCTTTAAGAGTGTTAAGACTTAAATTCTTGTACAGACTAAGTAGACACATAACCTCACCCAAAAAGTCTGCAGCAGGCGACTTTAAAAATACATTTTTTCAAAACTGTGGAAATTGTCTCTAAATTCATTTGCCAGAATTCCTTTAAAAGTCGTCTGCTGCAGAGTTGATAGCAAGCGTCTGTATGTGAGAAAGGGCTAAACGTCGTCTGCTGCAGAGGCGATAGCAAGCGTCTGTATGTGAGAAAGGGTTAACAGTCGTCTGCTGCAGAGTTTAGCAAGCGTCTGTATGTGAGAAAGGATTAAAATACGTCTGCTGCAGAGGCGATAGCAAGCGTCTGTATGTGAGAAAGGGTTAAAAGACGTCTGCTGCAGAGGCGATAGCAAGCGTCTGTATGTGAGAAAGGGTTAGCTATTATCCAGGTACACCAAGCTGAGGCGTCCTAGCGACAAACGGCTTTTGAAAAAAACCATTGTTGGAAATTTAAAAAATACTTTTGAATTATCTCTATTTCCCACAATTTTTTAAAATACTGTGTCCATTTTCGGGGTAAAACACATTGTCCTCAGTTGGCTTCTAAACAAATATCATTTACAAATAAATTCAGGTAAATTGTTAAAGAAATAATGCAACCAAGTTGTGCGATTAAATTATTATTACAACTCACTGTAAAGAAACTAATGCATTTGCATTTATTTTATATTCGAGCCCGTCTGGATTGACACAGTTCACAAAAAACAGCTTGTGCAGTACCTTTTCCAGTGGACGGGCTCAACTATTCTTTCTAATCCACTCGCGACGATGTCGTCGAGGGTATATAGGGATCCGCCCGTGCGTACGAGTCTCAATGTCGTCATCGCTGTAGCAACCTCATTTCCGATCCGATTTTTAGGAAAATTCACATTCATGTTCACTGGCATTGCTTCTTGTACGTGTTGGCGTTTCACATGACTAGTCAAAGGTCAATGTCACAATGACTATTATATGCCTTTACAAAACGACATCATCGCACTAGCGTCTTCCCTTCTTATCCGATTGTTTTGAAACAGATCGCACATGTTCACCAGCATTGCATATTGTACGAGTTCGCGTTCCATTGATCTAGGTCAAAAGTCAAGGTCACAGACTATTATATGTCAGTACGAAACAATGTCATCGCTCTAGCGACCTAATTGTGTATCCTATTGTTATGAAACTTCAATCTTATATTCGCAAGCATTGCCTCTTGTACAAAAGGGCCTTTTTAATCAGTAAAATTATGTTAAAAAGTGGATGTTAGTGTTCTACCGACCTAGGCCAAAGGTCAATGTCACAGTAACTATAATGGGTTTGTAGAAAAATATGTAATCGCTCTAGAACTTTCATTTGTGGACATAATTTCTTCAGACACAATTCATCGGTTCAGTCAAGAGAGCTTGGATTGGATCCATTGTACCGAGTTGTATCAATGGTCAATAATACATATGTTTGAAACGATTTCATTGCTCTAGCACTCTTTTAGTTTGGGATAGAATTTCTACATACTTCATACACTGGTTTATTTTACTTTAAATACTGATTTATAGTCAATTGAGCTTGGATGGGTTCCCGTTTCACTGACTTAGGCCAAAGGTCAAGGTCACATTCACTACATACAACACATGAAACAACACTGCGAGGGGATTGGTATCGTTGGAGATGCTCTTGTTTTATATCGTGATACTGTTTCTTACAATAGGTGGAGAATATCAAGAGTTGCTAGTATCGTAATAAGATCGTTCAAAGGTGGCTTAAGAATAAAATCATTTCAAAAAAATACTCCACCTTCCAAGATGTTTTCGAAAACATTTGACCATACATAAGTTAAATATCTATAAATCAAATGACAACTTTAAATACATTTGATAACATTGAGAGAAAATGTGAAGTTTCTCATTATGAGCAATTTCTCCTTATGTCACAATGTTTTTAATAATATACTGCTGCAGATGCGGCAAAACGCATTTGCAAGTGGGAAAGGAAAGTATCATCACAAGTTCATAATTTGGCAGATAACAAGCTGACTCTCCTGACATATGCATTGTTTGCCACTTAGACATAAAAGTTGACCAAATTTCCTGTTAGACGTAAAACGGAGTGGTCAAATTTGTCAACATGGAAGAGTCGACATTGTGAAATTCGACAGTGAACGAGTTTAACGGTTCATTTGCATGCACTTTCAGGAGTATGTACTGCAGAGGGGGAGTACCATTATAAAACCTTCGACGGAACGTTTATGGCGTTCGATGGAACATGTGGTTACACGATGTTGGAGATCACGGACGCTGAGAAACCGATTTCGATCACCGTTCAGAACATCAAATGCAAAGATACTGGTGTATACTGTGCAAAGAACTTACACATAAAGCTTGGATCTACAAATATTACATTGGTTAAAGGACAACCCCTTAAGATCGGGCCAACAGAGATGACCGGATATGAGTACACGTATGTATGATAGACAAGAGTTGCTGCAAGATGCAGCAGTTCGATGTTAGCGCGGGAATCAGCATTTTATGGCTAATGAAATACAGTTTGATTCGAAAAACACGAAACCCGCTTTTAAATATATGTTTTAAATATATGATAACAAAAGTTTTTTAGTTAAATACGTAAAACGAAAATAAAAATGCCTTTTCCCAACGTGTTGAACGCAATCTCCCAAAATTATTGTAAACATTTGTCTGCGCATGCGCGTCCTTTTTTCCCCTCGCAAAATTTAGCACAATAACTTCGCATTTAAATATTCCCATTTTCCTGTTATTAAAACCCCGGTGTTTCCCAGTGATGCTACATAGACTTTGCTCTGGTATACTGCTGGTGTTCAGTTGTGTGACTTCGGGTCGAAGTCAAGAGAAAAGAGGGACAAATGTAACGGGAACGGGTATAAATATGACTTCTACGGCCTTGCTTTGGAAGCCGGCTTTTATAGCGACGTTGGTAAAGTGGTTAAAATCAATTTGTACTGTATACAATGCAGACATTCTAAATAGAGCATGGCATTATTTTGTATACAATATAGCCTTCCCTCACAAAACTTGAAAATATAACTCTCGTTACCAAATGTTATCATTAACCGAAAGTGTTAACCCTTTCCCTCATATAAACGCTCTCTGACGCCTCTGCAGCAGACAGCTTTTTACAAACATATACAAAAGCAGAAATTGCTCAAAACGAGCAATTTCTCCTTTTGCCACAATGTTTTCCGCTTTTAGTCATAGGTTATCCATTCAAATATAGAGATTTTCTATTTTTTGACAAAATATGTTCAAAGTCGTCTGCTGCAAAATTGTCTTATGAGGGAAAGGGTTAAGCAACTTACTTAGCAATTATCCTGCCCCACATGACCACACCCCTCCCCCCACCCTCCTCATTGTGAACAGAAAGAAGTGAGATCAGGTTAAATATTGACACAGTCCGATCTGTGTCTAACATATTTCTCATTCTCTACGGTATTTGCCAAACTTATAATTTCTCTCTCTCTCTCCTTTTCTCTCTCAACTTCGACCCATCATGTCTCGTGACAAGTGCATCTGCGTAATGTATCGACCAGATCAGCCTGCGCTGTCCGCGCAGACTGATCCGGCCGACACATTCCGTCTTAGTGGGATATATGTATAGAGTAGTTATTCCTGAAACAGAAAATCCACAGGAGGCGTTCCTGACGATCAATACATTTCGAAATACCGGAAGGAGGGTTTTCGTGTGATGGGGCTCAATTGATGTATAGACTATCTTTCGGGATATGAGTGGCAGTTATACCCGACTTGTGGTTTGAGATAACAGAGGTTCTGATGTGTTCTGGTTTGTCTTGTTCTGTAATACATCATGAAATAGTTGTCAATGCGATCCCTGTGCGTAGAGTATCTGCCAATGCCACATGTATTCACTGTCAAATGCAGACGCTCAACAAAGCTATTAATGGCGGGGCATTGGCGTCTTGGGTTGGCAGTTTTTGACGATTGGACAACATGTTAAGGTAGCCAGCTGACAAATAAGTTAATCAGCCAATCAGTCAATCAGTCATTAAAAAATCAAAATTCATCAGCTAAATGTTAAATACATATGGGCGTCGCTGTGTAAAACCAGCCTTAACGTAATCAATACAAGTGTAGAAAAAGACTTAACTGTTGATCTATGCTGATGACCCAGACTGATGTCGCTTAACAGAAGTTTCTTGAATTATTCAATGTCTTATTGGCGAACAGTGCAGAACCAGATATGACTGTTGGAATAATCTGGCTGATCTGATCTACAATGGTCGCAAATGACTTACGTTTTTGGTTAATCAAAGCAATGTCCATATGTCTGCGAACAGTTTTTAATGGCTAATTTTATATCTTTATTAACAGACGACCCGACGGATCATTAGAAATTCGTATGGTGGGAGACAAAGATGTGGTAATAGTGGACAGAGACCTTGACATTGTAGTCTCTACTGATTTAGGTAATTTAAACTTAATTATTTAGCCAGTGACTTAAACTATTTTCTTCATACAGCAAATCTAAAAAAAAAAGAAAACTCTTTTGCCACAATGTTTTAAAACAGTCGTCTGCTGCAGAGGCGTCAGAAAGCGTCTGTATGTGGGAAAGCGTTAATAGCATTTACGTTTTGCGACAACTAAAGGTATGTTTGTCCGAATTTCTACATGTTTCTCTACGGAAAATACTTCTAGGCATCTACTCTCTTAAAAAAAAAAGGAACTGTAGCCCAGTTAGATTTACGCCATTTGATCTTCACATGAGCCGTCCCGCGAGAAAACCAACATTAAGGCCTCTGCGTAATGTATCGACCCAGATCAGCGTGCACAGTCCGCGCAGACTGATCCGGCCGACACATTCCGTATCAGGGGGATAGATGTATACAGTAATGCTTCCTGAAACAGAAATTCCACAGGAGGCGAAAAGTGTATACACGCGTAAGCCTGCGCGGCATGCTTAGGCTGATCTGGGTCGATACTTTACGCAGTTTCCACAATATGTTTTCTCGAGGGACGACTCATATGCACCCTACTCGCCCGATAATGATCATATCGAGGTCTTTGCGTGAAACGGTTGTAACTAAAAACCTACTTTGAAAACCCTGATTTAGGGGTAATTTTGACCCCTTTGTAAACAATGCAAATTTAGGTGCCATTGCTCAGAACGAGCAATAGCACCTACATTTCCATTGTTTACCAAGAAACATGAGTTTACGCTTTTAAAGACTTTATGGCGAGGTGATTAACCTTGGTAAAAAAAAAAGATTTTAGTTACAACCCTTTCACGCCAAGCCCTCGATATGTAGCAACTAGTTTTGAAATCAGGTTATGCATGCCCCGTTGTAGACTCTCAAAATAATGTGAATACTGAGAACCTTTCATTTCATCATCATCTATACCTCCAATCTGCTGTGCGAATGTTTTCTCTTGGTTCGGTTTCATCATTCTTTGTATACGTGTTGCATGTTCATAAGCCATGTATTTGTAAATAATTGAGACGGGGCAGTACATGAAAAAAATTACACATTGGAATTTCTGAACAGTATGTAGACTCAGATCATACTGTCCATCGACTAAGGATTTTCCGAATCCACATAAACACTTTTGTATTAGTAAAATGGGAACAGTTAAGATATTGATCAGACTAATTGAATTTACAGACTGATCGTGATTAATACTGTTCATACAAGTCAACTTCTGTCTTTTCTCATGCAACGTTTCTTATCGAGTATTAGCAAAGACAATGCTATCTATGAACATGCAAACCAAAGAAATTAAAAATGGTAGTTCCCTTCTCGGCGCTCAGGGTTGTGTGGTTAGCATTACGAATGACTGGCTGGTGTCAGGATAAATGAACCAGTAGTACTGGTAAATTACACAGAAAACGCCATGATGTAACATGAGCCGTCCCGCGGGAAAACCAACTGTATGGCCTCTGCGTAATGTATCGACCCAGATCAGCCTGAGCAGTCCGCGTAGACTGATCAGGGCCGACACATTCCGTCTCTGGGGAATAGAGGTATAGAGTAATGATTCCTGAAACAGAAAATCCACTGGAGGCGAAAATTGTCTATACGGTTAAGCCTGCGCGGCATCGTTAGGCCGATCCGGGTCGATCCTACACGCAGAGTCCACAATGTTGGTTTTCTCGCGGGACGGCTCACATATTGAAAGCGGTGTATAACACCAAACAAACAAACAAACAAACAAAAGCATGGTAAATTGCCGGAGTTCAACATAATTACACTTTTCGAGTCCAGGTAAGATAAATCTGGAATGACTTTCCATTAACAGTCTACTGTAATGTGCAGAAGGTGTAACAAAAGAAACGGAGGCAGAGCTTAAATAAATCAGGACTTGTCCATACTATTTTTAGTCGGATTAAGTTGCAGCTGCAAAAGTGTTTTCTGTATAAGGGAAACCTTTTCAATCTATCAATACTACAAGTACAAATCACAATGCTGAATTTGTAGAATCAATTTCTGCAGCTTTACATTTGGAAGAGTTCACAGCCATTTCCTGAAATAGAACGGTAACATTTTTAAAGTATTAAATACTACTGTAATGTTTGTATCTTGTCTTTTGCAGGTTTAAATGTGTACTTAGAAATTGGTGAACAGTACAAACGTAGAACTAAAGGACTTTGTGGTAACTATAATGATAAAGAGGGTGACGACTTAACCTTGTCTACTGGAATGAATATGAATTATGCAAGTAAGTTACCATTAAAACCGTAACCTGTATTCAGACTTTGCCAAACACCGGGTACAATATCATTATACATTTCAAAACATCTTGGAAAGGGAGAACTTAACGAACCATTTGTAACCTGTCTCATACTTTATTATTATCTCATATTTAGATTTCTTTCTTCGTATTCTAACACATTTGACGTGTGTAGTAGGTACGATATACATACTACACTCGGCTAATGTATGCCATGCTCAACTTATAACAGGGTGCCGTATATTTATTTTGATCTACGTCAGTTGATCACGTGATAAGCAGGCGGGCACCTGCTAGCCGGGACTACGTTTTTTAGCAAGCGTCGTTGTAAATTCCAACTTCAATCGATAAAAACAGCAAATATCGTCGATAAATTGATAAAAATAAATGCGACAGGATAAATAGAATAATAGGTTTGTGCCTTCGGCTCACCCGATAAATTACTCTGCCTTGCCAGAAAAACTTTCTCAATCAACGGCACCAACCTATTATTCTCTATCTACATACGTACCAATTTAATTAACCTGTGGTTGGTTTCCCTGGAACACGACTCATAGTTGATCTAGTACTGAACTCATTCAACGGGGAGACAAAACACATTAGTGTGCTTGAAACATTTCGAAAACATTGTGGCAAAAGGAGAAATGGCTCGTTTTGAGTAATTTCTCCTTTTGTCCCGATGTTTTCATATGTCTTCTACACAGCTTACATATAACATACATAAACTTGTTAGAAGCTTCTCAGCAACCTGTGTAGTACAAATAAGACTGGGAAGATGGACACGCTGAAAGCGGATTTTTTTTTTATTGTCAAATCAGATGCCTTCCCCCAAACTTTTAAAAGTCTTTCCGAGTCAGAAGGGTCATAAGTTCACCACACAGGCTTGCCCATCATACCTTCATACATTTACTGTGCTGTGGCTTTTAGTGTGTTTCGGCGTCTCTATCAATTATGCATCCTCTCTACATTTTGGATAATGTAGAAAAACATTATATGGTTGATTTTACTGCGCCTTTCCAAAATTATGAAGATGCCGGTGAAACGTGAGAAATTCCACCTCGTGAAATTTACTCGACCGGTGGGAAAGATTCTAACGGAGGCCGCCAAACAACCGGCGTTATTCACTAATGTAATAACATTTATTAAGTTGACATTTAGGGGATACACGGTTTCAAATCCCCAACTCCAATTAAGGCTTTTTCACCTCCGCTACAAACCGTTACAAACCGAGCTACCGACCTGCTACTTTGGACGCAATGACTTTATAGTCTAAATATAGGATAATTCATTATGTATGCCATTAATTTCAGAATTCGCCGACTCGTTTAGGATAAATGATTGTGCAAATGCGGCCGTTGACGAGTCTAAATTAACTTGTTCGGTAAGTGTTTTTTTTTGTCATTATACTGATTAATGACATTTTACATCCGCGATTCTTTTATATTTTCTAATTCTGTAATAGATAATTAATTTGTTCGATTGATAACCAAGAGTCAGAAATGGACTGCAGCACAACGTTCAGTTTGTCCGATTGACAATATGTAAGCCAGTAAACTACAGCCCTTAATAATGTAACAGACATTAGTTCGATTGGCATTTCAGAGCAAGTAATATACCACAGCCCTTTATTCTGTAACAGACCCCCATTAGTTCGATTGGCATGTCAGAGCAAATAATTTACCACAGCCCTTTATTCTGTAACAGACCCCCATTAGTTCGATTGGCATTTCAGAGCAAGTAATATATAACAGCCCTTTATTCTGTAACAGACCCCCAATTAGTTCGATTGGCATTTCAGAGCAAACAATATACCACAGCCCTTTATTCTGTAACAGACCCCCATTAGTTCGATTGGCATTTCAGAGCAAATAATATACCACAGCCCTTTATTCTGTAACAGACCCACATTAGTTAGATTAGAAAGCCAGTGCAAGTTATGTACCACAGCGCAAATTCTGTAACAAACCCACCCATCCCCCTCACATATACCACAGCCCCAATTCTGAAACAGACCCCCATTAGTTCGATTGGCATTTCAGAGCAAGAAATATACCACAGCCCCAATTCTGTAACAAATCCCAATTAGCTCGATTCGCATGTCATAGCCTGTAATAATCCACAGCCCTTTATTCTGTAACAGACCCCATTAGTTCGATTAGCATGCCAGAGCAAGTTATGTACCACAGCCCCAATTATGTAACAGACCCCCCCCCCCCCCTTCCCCCATATACCACAGCCCCAATTCTGTAACAGACCCCCATTAGTTCGATTGGCATTTCAGAGCAAGAAATATACCACAGCCCCAATTCTGTAACATATCGCAATTAGTTCGATTCGCATGTCATAGCCTGTAATAAACCACAGCCATTTATTCTGTAAATAATATACCACAGCCCTTTATTCTGTAGCAGACCCCCATTAGTTCGATTGGCATTTCAGAGCAAATAATATACCACAGCCCTTTATTCTGTAACAGACCCACATTAGTTAGATTAGAAAGCCAGTGCAAGTTATGTACCACAGCGCAAATTCTGTAACAAACCCACCCAACCCCTCACATATACCACAGCCCCAATTCTGTAACAGACCCCCCCCCCCCCCCCCCCCCCCCCATATATCACAGCCCCAATTCTGAAACAGACCCCCATTAGTTCGATTGGCATTTCAGAGCAAGAAATATACCACAGCCCCAATTCTGTAACAAATCCCAATTAGCTCGATTCGCATGTCATAGCCTGTAATAATCCACAGCCCTTGATTATGTAACAGACCCCATTAGTTCGATTAGCATGCCAGAGCAAGTTATGTACCACAGCCCCAATTCTGTAACAGAACCCACCCCCCCCCCCTCCCCCTGCCCCCTTCCCCCATATACCACAGCCCCAATTCTGTAACAGACCCCCATAGTTCGATTGGCATTTCAGAGCAAGACTCACCACAACCCCAATTCTGTAACATATCGCAATTAGTTCGATTCGCATGTCATAGCCTGTAATAAACCACAGCCATTTATTCTGTAAATAATCTTTCCCCCCCCCCCCCCCCCCCCCCCCCCCCCCCCCCCCCCCCCCCCCCCCCCCCCCCATTGGTTCGATGAGCATGCCAGAGCTTGTAATAAACCACAGCCATTTATTCTGTAAATAATCTAACATATGCATACAGTGAATACTAGGTGATCTTAGCATTCGTACAGTGTTATTAAGATCGTCACTGTCCATATATTGTGTTATGTTATGACGTATTTTGGGAAAAGAATCCCACAACAAAAGAAGCTTTGATGCTAACTATGACAGAGATTGAAATGTATGCATGTTCTTATGTTTCCTTAAAATGATCTATGTCAAAATGTATCTTCAGCCTAGCCGAAAAGATTGGGCTGAGCAGTCATGCGATGTGATGAAGGACGAATTCGGGATTTTCGCTGAATGCATTAAGAAAATGACCATCGACTCTAAAATTAGCTATTTCAAAAATTGTAAAACAAGTGCATGTAGGTAGGTACAAAATCGGCCTTTTTAAATTTCTACGAGACTGGATGTACCCTTATCAAACTGAATGTCTGTCACTAGTTACATTGTCTATGATCTATGTGTACCCTTATCAAACTGAATGGCCGGTACTGGTTACATTGTCTATGATCTATGTGTACCCTTATCAAACTTAATGTCTGTCACTAGTTACATTGTCTATGATCTATGTGTACCCTTATCAAACTGAATGTCTGTCACTGGTTACATTGTCTATGATCTATGTGTACCCTTATCAAACTGAATGTCCGGTACTGGTTACTTTGTCTATGATCTATGTGTACCCTTATCAAACTGAATGTCTGTCACTAGTTACATTGTCTATGATCTATGTGTACCCTTATCAAACTGAATGTCCGGTACTGGTTACATTGTCTATGATCTATGTGTACCCTTATCAAACTGAATGTCTGTCACTGGTTACATCGTCTATGATTTGTGTGAACCCTTATCAAACTGAATGTCCGGTACTAGTTACATTGTCTATGATCTATGTGTACCCTTATCAAACTGAATGTCTGTCACTAGTTACATTGTCTATGATCTATGTGTACCCTTATTAAACTGAATGTCTGTCACTGGTTACATTATCTATGATCTATGTGTACCCTTATCAAACTGAATGTCTGTCACTGGTTACATCGTCTATGATTTGTGTGAACCCTTATCCGATTGGATTTTTGTGGACAATTGAAATTGTTCATTGTTTGAGTTTACCTTTGTCTGATTGGATTGTTCGGCACTGGTGAAAATTGTCAATGATTTGTGTTTACCTTAATCTGATCGAAATTTTGACACCGGTAATAACGTCCATGGTTTGTGTTTACATTAATCTGATCGAAATTTTGACACTGGTAATAACGTCCATGGTTTGTGTTTAACTTAATCTGATCGAAATTTTGACACTGGTAATAACGTCCATGGTTTGTGTTTAACTTAATCTGATCGAAATTTTGACACTGGTAATAACGTCCATGGTTTGTGTTTACCTTAATCTGATCAAAATTTTGACACTGGTAATAACGTCCATGGTTTGTGTTTAACTTAATCTGATTGAAATTTTGACACTGGTAATAACGTCCATGGTTTGTGTTTACCTTAATCTGATCAAAATTTTGACAAGGGTCCATGGTTTGTGTTTAACTTAATCTGATCGAAATTTTGACACTGGTAATAACGTCCATGGTTTGTGTTTACCTTAATCTGATCAAAATTTTGACAAGGGTAATAACGTCCATGGTTTGTGTTTAACTTAATCTGATTGAAATTTTGACACTGGTAATAACGTCCATGGTTTGTGTTTACCTTAATCTGATCAAAATTTTGACAAGGTTCCATGGTTTGTGTTTAACTTAATCTGATTGAAATGTTGACACTGGTAAAAATATCCATGGTTTGTGTTTACCTTAATCTGATTGAAATGTTGACACTGGTAATAACGTACATGGTTTGTGTTTACCTTACTCTGATTGAAATTTTGACACTGGTAAAAACGGCCAAGGTTTGTCTCTAACTTAATCTGATTGAAATGTTGACACTGGTAATAACGTCCATGGTTTGTGTTTACCTTACTCTGATTGAAATGTTGACACTGGTAAAAACGGCCAAGGTTTGTCTCTAACTTAATCTGATTGAAATGTTGACACTGGTAATAACGTCCATGGTTTGTGTTTACCTTAATCCGATTGAAATGTTGACACTGGTAATAACGTTCATGGTTTGTGTTAACCTTAATCTGATCAAAATTTTGACACTGGTAATAACGTCCATGGTTTGTGTTTAACTCAATCTGATTGAAATTTTGACACTGGTAATAACGCGCATGGTTTGTGTTTACCTTAATCTGATTGAAATGTTGACACTGGTAAAAACGTCCATGGTTTGTGTTGACCTTAATCTGATTGAAATGTTGACACTGGTAAAAACGTCCAAGGTTTGTCTCTAACTTAATCTGATTGAAATGTTGACACTGGTAATAACGTCCATGGTTTGTGTTTACCTTAATCTGATTGAACTGTTGACACTGGTAATAACGTCCATGGTTTGTGTTTACCTTAATCTGGTTGAAATGTTGACACTGGTAATAACGTCCATGGTTTGTGTTAACCTTAATCTGATTGAAATGTTGACACTGGTAAAAAACGTCCACGGTTTGTGTCTAACTTAATCTGATTGAAATGTTGACACTGGTAATAACGTCCATGGTTTGTGTTTACCTTAATCTGATTGAAATGTTGACACTGGTAAAAACGTCCATGGTTTGTGTTTACCTTAATCTGATTAAAATGTTGACACTGGTAATAACGTACATGGTTTGTGTTTACCTTACTCTGATTGAAATGTTGACACTGGTAATAACGTCCATGGTTTGTGTTTATCTTAATCTGATTGTGTTTCCGACACTAGTAATGTTTGTAGCATTAAATATGCCGTTTTTACTCTATTACTTATAGACATATCAAATGTAACTTTTATTTGACAACTTTGTCTTGGTTGCCTCGACAGGGGGATACTTAGGAATCGCTTGTCCAAAGCCTGATATATTGACAGGCGTCATTAGTATGTCTTCATTCTTACACTCTTGCATATACAGGTGTGATCAAGGCGGAGACTGTGAGTGTCTTTGTAGTGCCATGGAGTCATTTGCCAAGGAATGTATCAACTTGGGCGTTGCTGTACGCTGGAGATCTCAAGACCTCTGTCGTAAGTAATGTTTGGTTATTATTACATATTTTAAAAGAGTTTAAAAGCTGAATATTAGTAATAAATGTATACAATGAACTCGCAATAACGTGGAGCCGAAAGGGCCCCTTAAATTATTTTGAATTATGACAATGACAATGACAATGACAATGACAAATGACAATGACAAATAATTAGAGTACATACCAGTTCAATGTATTGTTAGTTTCGTTATTGGTTTATACTTAAATCTTTATTGTGAAAGGCAAGTCATTTATAAAGTCATATCAAGAAAGAGATCCGTTCAAAGAATTAGTTTAGTTTAGCGTTATATTCGATCCGTCACATGTTTGAATCATTGCAAGTGTATATGTGAATAAAACAATCATAAGAATCTTTTTGAATTCTTTTTGAAAATTGTTCAATGGATTTGTTAACTAACATCTATCCCATTTCTGACTCAATTTGAAGCCTCTAAAGAAGACGACATGTAAATAGAAACATAATGAAAAAAGACAAGTAGATAATATTTAGCAATATAGACTTTTGCCATCATCTCCATTGAACACATATACTTTCATTTATTAAATTTTCCAAAATCGTGTTTTAATGTTTTTAAAGTCGTCTCGAGCAGATTTGTTGCATAAACGTTGGTAAGACGTAAGCAACACTTTGTGGGTATTTTTTTTTTAAATGGCATAAGTCCCAAAGTAAAGGGCAGGCTAAAGGACAGACGTCAGTCATTTAGTATCGTGTCAATACTTTGAGATGATCTTTTGAAATTGCAACTCATTCTTTGAATGTAAAAAGGACTAGACTATTTTAATTTGCTATATCTGCTGCTAGAGGGCGTGATGGTAATTTGTCTACCCTTCATATTTACACCTATAATTGTGCAGCTTTCCTAGGATGAGAAAAAAATACATGTCTAATAGTCTCAAGAAATGCTAGATATGTAACTGGTTGGTGGTCCTTGATTCTTTAACCCTTTTGCTGCCAAATACAATTAAAGGCTTTAGAACACAGTGTAGATTCAGCTGAGACAGCTCGTTACTCCTGAAATCTGCATTGTTTGACACTAAGACATTACATTTTACCAAATTTCCTGTTGGAGGAAACATGTAGTGGTCCGATTTTCAGCTTGGAAGAGTCGACTTTGTGAAATAAGACAATGAAAGGGTTAAATTCTTGGGAATATGTGAGACCATCGTTAAACCTTTGTAGGACCGCATCATTCAAATACGTTTTGCTATGACAAATTAATCATAGCCAAGTATTTAAAGAGACTGACAAAATCATGTACCATTTGTTCCACAACTTGATCGCTTTGTATTTTTATGTATTTTTACTAGCTATCCAATGTGAGCATGGGAAAGTGTACCAAGCCTGCGGATCAATGTGCTCTCCTACGTGCCAAAATAAGAATGCAAATACGTCGTGCTACGTTGACAAATGTATGCAAGGCTGCTTCTGCCCAGACGGCATGCTGTGGGATGGTACTTATCTTTTATTATGATATTTTGATTTAACGTCCTTAACGTATTAGAATCCTAATGACTTCCGGTCTTCAGATACATTTGAATGTGTTCAACTTTGTCTTAACGTATAACAATCCTAATGACTTCCGGTCTTCAGATACATTTGAATGTGTTCAACTTTGTCTTATCGTATAAAAATCCTAATGACTTCCGGTCTTCAGATACATATGAATGTGTTTGTCATACATGTACGTCCTCAATGGAGAGTCACGCACAGACACTTACAAAAATACACATCTTAAATGATTAACACGTCATGTTTGACTAAATTCGAACATAACATTTTCTGAATGTACCCTTAATAATGTAGTTCATACGGACTGATCAGGGTTTCATTCCTTTAAGAACTCGGAACTATTTTTGTTACCGAAATATATATCCATAAAACGATTGTCTACTGATACCTTTTGAATATTCATGAACCACATCAATGCACCCTATAGGGGTAGCCTGACTGGACCAAGGTGATCAGATTGTAAGAGAAGTAGATACTTGATGTATGGTATTGTGAAAATTTACTTTTAAAATTCGGCACCATTTTGATTTGTTTCATTGCTAGCAACATTGATTCAGGTGAGTCTACTCGTAACGAGCTGTCTAATCTGAATTCAGCATAGTTTGCCTATTAGTTATCAAAATGTTCCAAAAACTCTTATTGCATGAAAAAATGCAGTCGCCCGATTTTGAATAAGGAAGGGTCTACTGTATGGAATACTATGCTGAAAGATTTACTTGATTAGGGACACGTGAAAACATCATTTTGTCCATTGCACTGGAAAAATGTAGAAACGGCCAGTTCGAGAATTTTCATGAGTTGGTTTACGTCGCGTGATTGGACAATACGAACATTCACGAACATACCCATGTTTGAGTAAATTGTACCGAATTGTAATAATGTACTCCCTTGCGCGCGGTCAATTCAAATTTCAAAGTAACATAATTGAAATGGTTTAATAATTTAGGTGAACAATGTGTTTTTGACGATGAGTGTCCGTGTACTTTGGAAGATGGTAGCACAATAGAAAACGGCGGACAAACGTACCAGCTATGTGGAACATGGTAAGCAGACCAATTGCCCCTTCCTTTAGCCCCTTTTGATTTTCATTTATCAGGGGCGTAGCTTGGCAATAATCAATGTGTAGGCCGTCTCGTGAGAAAATCAACATTGTGGACTCTGCGTAAAGTATCGACCCAGATCAGCCTAAGCATGACACAAATCCCCGACGCTCACTACTAGGCCACATCAGATTTACTATTTTGTCATATATATCGGTTAAGCATATTGAGGCATTGTTCCTGCAATGTTTGCTTGGTGCTAACCGTCTTTAGATTTACAAACATATAACTTGCTTACATTGTCAAATTCAGATCGGGACTATAATCCAGAGGCTGTTGTATGAGTAAATCACACCAGCATGTGCTGAGACACAACTTTATCTGGATCTTCACTTGTCGCAATTTCACTAAGATATAATTTTGTTTGAAGTCACTTTGAAAAATTGAAATTTAAAAAAAAACGCTATCTTTTCAGAGAATTTAAATATATTGATATATACTGTAGCCATTCTAATCGGTGAATGTGTAAATAGAGATATCAACTATATCCATTATATTTAGTGAATTTAAGAATATGGATATGCACTGACTGTAACCATTCTTTTCAGTGAATGTGTATATTGTGATTTCAATTGTTTCTATATAGTGAATGTAGAAATAGTGATATCAACTGTTACCATTCTTTTCAGTGATTGTGTAAATAGTGAGATGCACTGTAACCGTTCTATTCAGTGAATGTGTTAATAGTGGTATGCGCTGTAACCATTTTAGTCAGTGAATGTGTAAATAATGATATGCACTGTAACCGTTCTATTCAGTGAATGTAAAAATGGTAATATGGTGTGTCCTGAAGAATGCGATGAAGAATGTGAGGAGGATAATTTCAAATGTGATGATGGAACCTGTATAGAAGGAAACCTAGCTTGTGACGGAAATTATGATTGCATTGATGGATCGGATGAAAAAAATTGTAAAGGTAAGTACCCGCCACTTTTTTTCTATTTGATATTTTATTATTTTCCTTTACAAGTGATTTATTTGCTGCAATGTTATAAAAAAGTTTTATTTTAATAGAGAGTTGAAAAAATGTGCGGGAAAAAAAAGAATTGTCCATTATGAGCAATTCCTCCTATTGACACAATGTTTTCAAAGATCGGCTGCTGCAGAGGCGTCAGAAAGTGTCTTTGTGTTCAAAGGATGGTTAAAATTGGTCTGCATGTGGAACAGTGTTAATGAGCGATATTGCTTTACAAATGTCGTGCTACATCCAAGTAACCATTACACAACCAGATTACCTGATATACTTTCATTTCAGATATTAGAAGTATATTTCTGATATAATGATAAGTATTGTGGGAAACGGATAAAATCCAATTGTAAAACATTTACTCTTTTCCGTTTTACATTTTGAACTATCGTCTGTCGAAAGATGTCTGTTTCAAATAGAAGGTTTGATATAAACTATATCAGAATAAGAGACGTCCCTCGAGAAAACCAACAATTTTTGTACATATAACCCTACCAACTTGAACAGGAGATCATTTCAGAGTTGGCTTCGAAATGTTTTATTAATCAACCGATACGAAAAGGACACCACAAATGGGTTTTTTCGTTCATAGGTAACACGCAGGAAAATAAATCAATAACCTATGCAACTTTCTGCACTGACCCCTGCTAAAAATGACGCGGGTCGCCCCTTTTGGGTATGTATCTAAAGCAGTGTGTCAGACGAAAAACACGGATTGAAAATTATAGTCGATATTATACATGTAGGTCATAAAAGTGCTCTGTAATTTTCATGTCAACAAACATTTTTACGAAAAAGGTAAAACATAAATCAAACGGAGTGTTAACTATTTGTTGCCGTTCGTCATAATAGACGGCACCATTACTACGTTCGAACCTAACTTTTAATTGTACCGTACTTTGGAAATGACAAGTCTCGCTCAAGGTGATCTAAAGGCACCTCATTTTACAGTAATGGGGCTTTCACACAGTTCCGATTATGGCTCCCGTTTGAGTTAAGACAGTGGTACGACACAAACAGTGAACAAGTCGGATTACTATCCTCAAAGATCTGGAATGTCCTATCATTGTCTGAACGCAATCGTATACGATCGTAACAGAGTCCTACGGATCGGGAATGGTCCGGAGGGGTCGGCCTAGTACTCCCGACAGTTAAGTTCGTCCCGTAACATTCGGGAAACTCAGCCGATGTTGTTTAGTCTGATTGCAATCGTGACTATGTCGTAACAATGTCCTGTGTTGTCTGAACGGTGGCATGTGGACCGGGCATGATTTGGAGAAATTGTCCATTACCGTTTCTTGCCGATTGAGTCAAGATTGCGTGCAGATCTTGCCGAATGCGAACCGTCTCTGCCGAATCCGTTCCGGAACATTCCCGTAATTAATACGAAATTCGGTAATAATACCCACGTCAGGGTCCCGACAATAACTAAACACGATACGACTGAGTCCAGACAAAGCCGTTTGCAATGCGGTAAAGCAGACAGTGATAAGATTGCTTTAGGACAGTGTCCCGATCATCCAGAATATGGCGACAGTTGTAGGATTCCAGATGCGTGGATTTCCAGATTCGGCTGAGCTGCTAACGTGTGTATGTGTCATTCATTGATAGTTTGTTTACCTGTCCACCACGAATACTGCTCGTATGCTGAGACTTCTGCAGCAGCTTTCATGGAAACGGAAGAAGCAGAAGACATTATGTTTGCCAGTTATTTTTTAAACAGAAGGGCACTGCGACCCGGTAGGAAAAAGAAGACACTGGGTCAAACCCTGGATATCCAGAAGGGAGCAGCTCGACCAGTATGAAACAGTGGTGAAGGAGCTGAGAGAAGAAGATGCAGAAGATTCATCAGCTACATGATGCTGCCCATGGAACTGTACGATGAAGTCCTGGCTCGGATCACACCCCGCATCACCAAACATAACGCGGGACTTCGGGGTTTCCGGTAACACATTGACAATGTTTGTCTTTGAAGTGTGCAAGCCATCAATAATGAGTACTGCAGAGCTAATCGCCTGCCCCACTACCACAGCAGCTCACCACCAACACCAGCAGATGAATGCATGGGAGAAATAGAACTATAACTTTCCTTTTCATTGGTTGTCTTGCAGCTGTCTTCATAGCAGGCACAGTCTTCTTCTTAGCAGGCATAGTGAATTAATGTAATCCTTATAAAAAAGAAATAATGTAATTAAATGGAGACAATCGCCCAATAACTGACGCCGATTCCCCTTGTAGAACTGCTAAAGCTGGAGTGAGAATCAGCAGTCGCACGACTTTTTTCTTTTCAAATGTTATCAAAGTTTGAATTTCCAGCCACGAATCAGAGGATCTTGATCAGACTTTTGACACGTTTTAATCGGGAATGTTCCTATCAAGGACGGCTTTAAAAATCCTGAATGTGTGTCTGACGCTTAAAGCTTAAATCGCTAAATACAGAATCAAAGCACTGACAGTGCTCACAGTAAGGGACTAACTGCAGATAACAATTTTGACATGGATTTACCGATCCCAAAAATCTAACTTGAACACTTAACAATAAATAGCACATTGTTATGTCCATATATTGAATGATAAAGGAGTTGAACGCAAAATAATCTACACACAGTATTGTGGTCTATCGATTTACTAAAATTTGACATAAATATGCGCATCTGCTATCTAAGTAGTTTCTGTTATTTGTTTTTGTATGCGATTAACACATATACATGTCATATCAAAATCATATAAAGGTCTCTGTCTAACAAAGATAAATATTTTGATAGTCAAATAATATTATCTAACCGGAACCAAAATCCTTTGTACTTGCCAGGTGGCATTTGAAAATGGCTGAAATGAACGAATTCCGATATTATCAGTTACACATTTGCTTCTATACCATCATCAATTGTAGAAAAGGTACACTATGTCATTTCTGACCACAGCGTAGGTTCATAGTATTCTGTCCACCTGCTTAATCTGAGGTGAACCTTCACAAATTGGCAGAATGCTTATTGCGTCAAAATGCGTCTGCAGGTAGGAAAGGGTTAAGTATATTAGTTTCAGCGAAGTACTTTGATCCCCATGCGTCTGTTTCATCCTTTTTATAAATAGACGGTCTGGATGATATGTTTTTATCACGTAATATAGGTAGCGACCTACGTTCGCTCTCAAGGCAACTATCGCTCTTGGTGTGACTGGTTCGTTTATCTTATCAGACTCAGCATCACCCTGAACAACGTCGTCTGCTTGCGACTCCCTCGTTTCTTTCATTATCGTTTTACACCAACAATGTCTTCATTTAAACAGGAATCGTATTTACTTTCTGCGCACTGTTTTCATCTTCTTTCTTTCTTTTCTTCCATTTTTAAACGTTTTTAGTCAGTCTTGGACACATGAAAATAATAAGAGCTCATATTGTGTTCAATGTACAGTAAACGTGAACTCGCATACTCCGTAAACGTCTCTAAGTTTACAGCGTGACATTAACATGTTTAGTTTCGCGATTACTTTAGGAACAATCCGATTAAAACTTCAACTACGCACATTTTTAAACTTGATTTATAAAAAGATAAATGGAATCTTAATGTTTTTATTCAGAAGTGAAGGTAGACTGTAATTTGACAACGGCAACAATTACGTACCTCTGGCATTCTTTCGCCACAATTAGAAATAAATTTGAAAGGCTACTTATAACACGAAGATAATATTCATATGAAAGCATATTTTATAATTGAAATGCGCAATCCGCGCAGACTAATCCGATCCGACACATTCCGTCTCAGGGGGGATAAAGGTATAAAGTAATAATTCCTGAAACAGGAAATCCAAAGGAGGCGAAAAGTGTCAGTCCGGGTTAGCTTGCCAATGTTGGTTTTTCGTAATTCTGCTCATACTGTGTTTTACAGACTTTTATAAGGATCAGTTTGGTATATAAAATGTATGGAATGACACTATGCATGTGTATCTACAAATAAATGCCACCCCGAACGTCCGAAATTCAAAACGTACCTAAACAGCGTACGTTACGTCTGTGCAAGTATCGTGTAATGATTCTGTCCTTAAATGGTTTAGGACTATTCACATTTTATCTCAATTTTAATCTTAATTAATTGTACTTAAGACGATGTGTACTCGTTGTAATGTTAAGCATTGTTAATGCCTTACGACCGCTAAAGTTGTTCAGTAACTTGAAAGCATCTTTATCGTAATTTGTATACTGGTGGCAAAATATGCATTCATGCATAGGATAAACACAGATAATGATTTACAGATATTTCCTTCAACCGTTTATGACTAATTGCCGAACAGTGCAGAGCCAGATTTGACTGCGCGGAGTAGCTTGTGCTGATCTGGTTCTACATTGTTCGCAAATGCCTCAGAATGGTTTTCGTATAACGCTGCTCCGTTTTAGACGAGCAGGAAATATTGGTACGTCATAAAACCAAGGTCCGAGTCAAGGTTGTCCCCGTTTGGTAATAAAAGAAGAAACACAGTGTCGAGTAGCTTTAACAGCTTTAATTGAATAATCTTTTTTTGTTTTTGCAGAATGCAGCGAATATGATTTTATGTGTGTGGTGGAACAACTTTGTATTCCGTCGTTTAAACTTTGTGATGATGAGCCTGATTGCGAAGACGGGTCGGACGAGGACGACGGTAACTGCAGTAAGTGTTTATACGTCTGTCTGTTTATTTTCTTTGCTTGTTTGTTTGTATGATGGTTTACAACGCTTTCACCGTTATACAGCTAGTACACGGCGTGTTCTGGGTAGGTTACCAGTACTACTGGTGCATTCATCCCGATATCAGCGAGACAGTCGTTACACTAGCCCCACCACTGTGAGCGCCAAGCCATAATTACCAGTCTTAACTCTTTCAGCGCCGAATTGTTTAAAATAGACTCTTTCATATTCAAAATCGGGCGTCTCCATTTCTAATGTTATGAACGTTTGGACTATTCTGATAACTAAAAGGCAAACAATGCTGATTTCAGGTGAGACAGCTCGTTACGAGCTGCCCCACCTGAATCAGTATTGTTTGCAAAAACAACAATATTGCCTTCGGCGCTGAAAGAGTTAAGAGATTGTTCGCAGAAAAAAGGTATACGTTCAGCTTGTCGATCTGCACATTTTGATCAAAATCTTCACTACTCATCAGAAACTTCCAAAACAGTAGATCTTGATCAGACTACACGGATGAACATACTGATCTAATTCCACACTGTTTGCAAAACAAACCAAGTGCTGCAGGGAAAACCAACCTTACAGTGTTTGCAAAAAGAATAGATAATAATCAGCTTGTACATCCTTACTGTATCATCCAAATTAACAGAAATTCACCGGGTTTCATTTGATTTACATGTGACAGTTTTGGAAACAGAATGATGTTAATAGCTTGGGCGGACGCACAGTCAAAATGGATCTACACTGACCGAAATGTTTTTAACTCTACTCAATAATTATACCTTCGATTCTAAAGTCTCGCTAATCAAGGTCAGTGATACCAAGTCGGCAGTGAAGCCAAAATATCAGTGTCAGCCTGCCGTGTAACTCTAGCATGTATACGCTTTATCAATTGAGCGGTACCCGACGACCACCTAACCTAATGCCTTTGCGATAAGTGTAGATCCATGTGAGCCTGTGTATCCGCGCGGCCAATACATCATATTTTGTCAAAACCCTTTATGTCTACCTTTAGCACTTTCCCAAACCTGAGATGCATTACGAGGTGTTTGTAGCATGCTGTTTGTGTGAGCACGCGTGCTAAAGGAGAAGTTGCTCATAATTAGCAATGTCTCATTTATCCAACACTGTTTTTGACCCCACTCTATAGTTATAGATTCATCTATTAGATAAATATTCAATTACTTTGTCTATATATTTTCAGGGTCATTAATGTAAATTTACAATTTTCATTTGTACGAAATAGGTACTCATGTTAGGATCATGCTTAGCTCTATCTATCCTACATACACTTCTTCGACATCAAACAACGTTGCAAACATCTCAAGGGCTTGGCATGAAACGGTTGTAACTAAAATTAGTATTTTTTTACCAAGGTTAATCACCTCGCCATAAAGTCTTTATAATCGTTAAATCATTTTTGTTGGTAAACAATGAAAATTTAGGTGTCATTGCTCGTTCTGAGCAATGGCACCTAAATTTGCATTGTTTACAAAGGGGTCAAAATTGCCCCTAAACCAGGGTTTTCAAAATAGGTTTTTAGTTACAACCGTTTCACGCCAAGCCCTCGATCTAGGCAAAACTATGGAAAATCTCATTATGATCCATTTCTTCATTTGCCACAATGTTATCAAAAGTTGTCTGCTGTAGATGCGTCAATATACGTCTGTATGAGTGCATGTGTTAACGGTGCTTAACTCCAGATAGTATAATCAACGCTTTAAAACTGTTCAAAAGTTGTCTTGAAATATGAGAATCATAATTCTGAGATAAAATTAGAGTAATAATTTCACTTTCCAGTACAATAAACATCTAGATATTGATCATTTATGCTTAATATTTACTGGGAAGAGAGACACAATAACCCAAATTTTGCACATTTGCATGACTTCCTGTTTTTTCAACATTTACTGCAAAAATTGTTTTTAGCTATTTATTACTTACTTTATTGTTACTATTATCAATACTTGCAGAAGTTTTTTCAAATTGTTGATCTCCAACTGGAAGTTCAGCACCTTTAGAGTTACAATACATATTACAGTTTCTGCGTGTTTTCATCCCTTTATCAGTGTATGAGCCGACCTGTGAGGACAAGGGTATGGATTCCTGTGACTCGGGCGAAACATGTTTCCATGCATCATGGATCTGTGACGGCGATCACGACTGTCAGGATAACACGGATGAAGAGGACTGCAAAAGTGAGTATGAGGATTGGATCCAGTCCATCGACATTGATTTCAAACGGTCTATCTTTTATCCAACCTACAGGAGGTTTATAAGTTAACCCTTTCAGCGCCGAATTGTTTAAAGTAGACTCTTCCATGTTCAAAATCGGGTGTGTCCATTTCTCAATTTGTGACAGTTTTTTGACTATTTTGGTAAATAAAAGGCAAACAATGCTGATTTCAGGTGAGACAGCTCGTTACGAGCTGACTCACCTGAATCTGCATTGTTTGCAAAAACCTCAATATTGCCTGTGGCGCTGAAAGAGTTAAATAAATTTTTAAATGTTAAAATTAGCAGAATTTTCAGTCTTTATTTCGTAAAGAAGGGAACATAGACATGGATAATGAAACCAAGAAAATGCATTTGATTATGCTTTTTTTTCTCAAATTGGCGAAACTTTTGGCGATAACTAAACAATTAAACAGGCCTGTGCATGTCCCTACGCCTGCTGTTTCGAGGGTCTGTAAGGTTAGAAAGACACAATGGTGAGCAGGAAATACCCTGACTAGACTGCATGCAGGCGCAGACTGGTGTGGGTATTCTTTGGTCGAGCATTCCGGTCGTGCGCTCGTTCCAGTGGCAATTCTACCGATTATATCATTTATAAATTAATTGAGTCACCTGTAAACAGCATCGAAATGAATGGTAATGACAATCAACGTACGTATATTAGCTGTAAAGTTTGCTTTCGGTCGCACTCATTGTCCGGGGCTTTACACTTCATTCAGAATAGTGATCTGCCAGTGCAGAAAGCATGTTGATCTGGATCCAGTGTGGTCGCAAAGTCCCGAAAGTCGGTTTAGATGCGACGTGGCTCAAAAGAAAAACCTTCCTAATTCATCAAGAACGAGAAATAAATAACTGTATTCGTGTTAGACATCAATGGAAAAGTGTCAGAGAAAGGAGGCACACAGTCAAATATTAATAGAAAATTGATTTGAACCACACAGGCGAACCATTTAAAAAGGTAGTCGTTTGTTTATAAAGAGCGATCACATATATTCTGAATGATATAAATACATTTATCACTTTTGTCTTTTTATTCATTAGCACTTATTCTTATCGAATGGTTATGCATGAACTATATACGGCGAATATCAAGTTCAGAGTCAGCTGTGGCTTTGTATTTTGAAATGCTATTTTCGTATGAGCCGTCCCGCGAGAAAACCAACATTATGACCTCTGCGTAATGTATCGACCCAGATCAGCCTGCGCAGTCCGCGCAGACTGATCCGGGCCGACACATTCCGTCTCAATGGGTTAGAGGTATAGAGTTAATGATTCCTGAAACAGAAAATCCACAGGAGAAGAAAAAGTGTCTGCCCGAATAAGCCTGAGCTCATATAACTTAAACCGACCTTAAACACTTCAACTTATTTTAATACAGCGGATTGTCTGGAGGATCCACACTCATTTAAGTGTGACAACAACCATTGTTTGAAACTCGCCAAGGCGTGTGATGGCCATGACGATTGCGGCGATGGGTCGGACGAAAGAAACTGCAGTAAGTAGTGAAGACTTGTAATTCAAAGCCAATTATAGAACGCCTGAGCTCGAAGTGTGGCATGAGCTATTGTTATCACTCACCGTCCAGTGACCGTCGTCATCCTTCTGTCCGTAAACACCTTCGTGTTCAAAAGTATTTGCCCGATTCGAAAATATTTTTGCACCACTGTTCATCGGATGATCCTTGACCACCACCAGTTTTCAAGCTATTCCAATCCATTGCAAATCAGGGCCGCAAGGGGCGGGTTTTGTTTTCACTTTTTATATAATAGTAACAGCTTTCAAAGTCTTATTTGAAAAGAATTTGGCAATGTGTTCCGTTGGTTAACATCTACAAACATTTTCAAAATTATATCGATCCTAGAAAAAACAACTTTGCAAAATTAGCATAAAAATTTATTCGTTTTTCTGACAAAACAACTAGATGTGACACCTGCAAAGTAAGTAATAGCAATTAAGGTAGGGATCGTCTGTATATAACAAAGTTGTGTTGATGGTTTAATACAAAACTATTCAAACAAGAATAGCATATCGACTGTGTAATGATATACGCAAAAATATGGAAAATGTTTATAGCTGAAAGTCTGAAAGTATAAATATTGAATAGACTTAAATCTTTGAGACAGAAAGCAGAAATTGCTCCGGATGAGCAATTTCTTCTTTTGCCACATTGTTTTCAAAAGTCATTATTTCTCTTTGGCGAAAACGTTGCAATCTTTATTCATTACCATTTGACAAGGAATAATGCCTATTTTATTGTTAAGAATCAGAACTTCATGGATGATCTGAGCCGTTCCACGAGAAAACCAACATTATGAACTCTGCGTAATGTATCGACAAAGATCAGCCTGCGCAGTCCGCACAGGCTTATCCGGGGCCGACAAATCCGTCTCAGGGGTATAGAAGTATTGACTAATGATTCCTGAAACAGAAACTCCACAGGGGGCGAAAAGTGTCTGTCCGGGTTAGCCTGCGCGGCATGCTTAGACTGATCCGGTCGATATTTTGCAGAGTCCATACTATTGGTTTTCTCGCGGGACGGCTCATCTATACAATGCCGAGGTTTTACATTGATGAGAAAATGCTGTCCAATGCTCAATGTTAGTAACTATAAGTGCGGCAGACGTGTTCAAACTTCTTATTTCTTACTTCTGCTGTTGAATTGACGTTTTTGTTTGTTTTTCTTTTATAGCTACTAATACTACCACACCAAGTTCAAGTAAGTTACAGTATTGTTTTAACTGACTATCGACAGTTTATATATTCGATTTTCTCTTACTATTTTTGTGGTTTTACTTATATATTGCAATCTGACTATATTTATCAAATATTTAGTATGTACAACGGATCATCTCTGCAGCAAGATCATCTAGAGAAAGAAATAAAGAAATGCAGCTCGAGGGCTTGGCGTGAAACGGTTGTAACTAAAAACCTATTTTGAAAACCCTAGTTTAGGGGCCATTTTGACCTTTTTGTAAACAATGCAAATTTAGGTGCCATTGCTCAGAACGAGCAATGGCACCTAAATTTCCATTGTTTACCAAGAAAAAAAGATTTAACGTTTATAAAGACATTATGCCGAGGTGATTAACCTTGGTAAAAATATACCAATTCTAGTTACAACCGTTTCTCGCTAAGCCCCCGAGCTGTTCTAGAGTGGTATGGGTCTTCAAAACGTGTCTCTTGATCTGAATGCAGACGATTTTGAGAAACATTGTTGGAAATAGTGTTTCGCTCAATCCCAAGGAATTCCCATATTGTGTCCATATTTTCATTTGTTTTTAACATACAATAGATTTGCTGCAGACGACTTTGAAAGTATCTAGGGAAAAACAAAGGAGTGCTCTATAAATGTAGGTATAATTACTGAAAAGAGTTGAAAACATTGTGGCAAAAGGAGTAATTGTTCGTTTTAAGTAATTTCTGCTATTCCACGAGAAAACCAACATTATGAACTTTGCGTAATGTATCGACCCAGATCAGCCTGCGCAGTCCGCACAGGCTTATCCGGGGCCTGATAAATCCGTCTCAGGGGTATAGAAGTATTGACTAATGAGTCTTGAAACAGAAACTCCACAGGGGGCGAAAAGTGTCTGTCCGGGTTAGCCTGCGCGGCATGCTTAGACTGATCCGGTCGATATTTTGCAGAGTCCATACTATTGGTTTTCTCGCGGGACGGCTCATCTATATAATGCCGAGGTTTTACATTGATGAGAAAATGCTGTCCAATGCTCGATGTTTCTAACTATACGTGCGGCAGACGTGTTCAAACTTCTTATTTCTTACTTCTGCTGTTGAATTGACGTTTTTGTTTGTTTTTTCTTTTATAGCTACTCATACTACCACACCAAGTTCAAGTAAGTTACAATATTGTTTTAACTGACTATCGACAGTTTATATATTCGATTTTCTCTTACTATTTTTGTGGTTTTACTTATATATTTCAATCTGACTGTATTTATCAAATATTTAGTATGTACAACGGATCATCTCTGCAGCAAGATCATCTAGAGAAAGAAATAAAGAAATGCAGCTCGAGGGCTTGGCGTGAAACGGTTGTAACTAAAAACCTATTTTGAAAACCCTAGTTTAGGGGCCATTTTGACCTTTTTGTAAACAATGCAAATTTAGGTGCCATTGAGCATTACGATGCATGCGTGTTTGAAAGTAAAGGCATTCATACGTAGCAAGTATTAGTGATTAAGACATGAAATGAACTGTCTTTAATATAACCAAAAATCGTGTTGAATTTTGATAAAATACTATTCAAACAAGAACAGCACATCGATATATGGTTTTAACCCTTTCCCACATGTTAACGCTTTCTGACACATCTACAGCAGACGACTTTTGAAAAAAAAATGTGACAAAAGGAGAAATTGCTCGCAATGAGTAATTTCCCCTTTTGTCACAATGTAATTCAACTGCTTTCCATGATTAAACTTTCATTTATAGAGGCTCACCATATTTTAAGCACATGTTTTCGCAGTCGTCTGCTGCAGATATGTTGCATGTGGGTAAGGGTTAATGAGACCAATGGAAACCTCTAGAAAAATACTTAATTACGCTGGACTCGTGTCACCCGAAATCGAAAGGGATCCGTGAAATACTTCAAGTTGTCGTCGTTATAGAAATACCCATCGATGTACTATTTAACTCATTTATGAATTTTCACCAATGTAGTTAATGTCTAAAATCACACAAGTGTTAAAAAAAATAACATTAAGAAACAGCGAAGGAGCAGTCTCGATTGTCCGGCTGCTTTCATTCAAAACATAGATCCGTTTTAGATATTAGTTCGCGTTTAAGGATACTTTCGAAATAACCCTTACTCGAGTTTTCGCGCGTCTACTTGTCTAAAGGCGACACAAGTCACGTTACAGGTAAACCAACACTAACACTCTGGCGACCAGAAAACTTCTGCCTGTAAAACCAACAATAAACAAGATGTGTTTGTGAAACACTGATGCCCCCCAATGGCAACATCTAGGTCAAAGGTCAAGGTCGCAAGGTATACACATGTGAAATATGGTAGCCTTACCTGTTATTGTTCAAAAGTAGTGGGGAAGGTTAAAAAAAAAATTGAGAATGGCAACATCTAGGTCAAAGGTCAAGGTCGCAAGGTCAAAATTGTTGGTACTGACAGAAAGGTCATGTCACAAGGAATACACATGTGAAATATGGTAGCCGTATCTGTTATGGTTCAAAAGAAGTGGTCAAGGTTAAAGTTTTTTTCGAGAATGGCAACATCTAGGTCAAAGGTCAAGGTCGCAAGGTCAAAAATGTTGGTACTGACATGTGAAATATGGTAGCCATACCTGTTATGGTTCAAAAGTAATGGCCAAGGTTAAAGTTTTTTTCGAGAATGGCAACATCTAGGTCAAGGTCAAGGTCGCAAGGTACTGACAGAAAGGTCATGTCACAAGGAATACACATGTGAAATATGGTAGCCATACCTGTTATGGTTCAAAAGAAATGGCCAAGGTTAAAGTTTTTTTCGAGAATTGCAACATCTAGGTCAAGGTCGCAAGGTGAAAAATGTTGGTACTGACAGAAAGGTCATGTCACAAGGAATACACATGTGAAATATGGTAGCCGTATCTGTTATGGTTCAAAAGTAATGGCCAAGGTTAAAGTTTTTTTCGAGAATGGCAACATCTAGGTCAAAGGTCAAGGTCGCAAGGTCAAAAATGTTGGTACTGACATGTGAAATATGGTAGCCATACCTGTTATGGTTCAAAAGTAATGGCCAAGGTTAAAGTTTTTTTCGAGAATGGCAACATCTAGGTCAAGGTCAAGGTCGCAAGGTTCTGACAGAAAGGTCATGTCACAAGGAATACACATGTGAAATATGGTAGCCATACCTGTTATGGTTCAAAAGAAATGGCCAAGGTTAAAGTTTTTTTCGAGAATGGCAACATCTAGGTCAAGGTCGCAAGGTGAAAAATGTTGGTACTGACAGAAAGGTCGTGTCACAAGGAATACACATGTGAAATATGGTAGCCGTATCAGTTATGGTTCAAAAGTAATGGCCAAGGTTAAAGTTTTTTTCGAGAATGGCAACATCTAGGTCAAAGGTCAAGGTCGCAAGGTCAAAAATGTTGGTACTGACAGAAAGGTCATGTCACAAGGAATACACATGTGAAATATGGTAGCCGTACCTGTTATGGTTCAAAAGAAATGGCCAAGGTTAAAGTTTTTTTTTAGTATGGCAACATCTAGGTCAAAGGTCAAGGTCGCAAGGTCAAAAATGTTGGTACTGACAGAAAGGTCATGTCACAAGGAATACACATGTGAAATATGGTAGCCGTATCTGTTATGGTTCAAAAGTAATGGCCAAGGTTAAAGTTTTTTTTTGTGCAACAGACAGACAGACAGACCAACAGACCAACCAACCAACAGACAGGCCAAAAACTATATGCCCACCGAATCGGAGATTCCGGGGGCATAAAAAAACGACGCTATCGAGGGCTTGGCGTGAAACGGTTGTATCTTAAAACCTATTTTGAAAACCCTGGTTTAGGGGCAATTTTGATCCCTTTGTAAACAATACAAATTTAGGTGCCATTGCTCAGAACGAGCAATTGCACCTAAATTTCCATTGTTTACCAAGAAAAATGATTTAACGCGTATAAAGAGTTTATGGCAAGGTGATTAACCTTGGTAAAAAAATACCAATTTTAGTTACAACCGTTTCACGCCAAGCCCTCGCTATGCGAAATACAAACGTAAGGCATCTGCCACCAGTGTAGAAACAGATCTTGAAACCTGCTTTCACTGACCAAGTTTCGAACAATGAAGAGTCAGACCAGACCGTACCGATGCAATGGCTGATCTGATCGGAACTGGTCGCAAGTGCAAAACCATTGGTTTTGACAGATAAATGATGATGTCCAGATATACCAGCGTATGCTTAGTTGGGTGACGCATATAACATGCATGTACGTCTGTTTAACATTTATCCTGTCACGTGTAGCTATTTCGACCCGATAACAGGGTGCCGTATATTTATTTTGATAAACGTCAGTTGGTCACGTGATAAGCTGGCGGGCACCTGCTATCCGGGACTACTTTTTTTAGCAAGCGTCGCTGTAAATTCCAACTTCAATCGATGAAAACAGCAAATATCGTCGATCAACTTCTCATTTGTGAATACAATATTCATGAAGATAGCTGTTTTTTGTGTTGTATTTTGTTAGAAATTTGAGAACTATTTCTTTCCGCGCATCAATCGCGAATGGCTGCTGTTTATTTATGAAACATGACGTCACAATGAAAGGGATGCAATTCAGTAAGTTACATATTTTTTTTAAAGCTGCCATAAAAATAAAAAATAAATGCGACAGGATAAATAGAATAATAGGTTGGTGCCGTGGATTGAGAAAGTTTATCTGGCTCGGCACCGTAATTTATCGGATTCGTCTTCGGCTCACCCGATAAATTACTCCGCCTTGCCAGATAAACTTTCTCAATCCACGGCACCAACCTATTATTCTCTATATAGGCGGCCAGCGAGGAATCTGGTTAGACTACGTATTGTGCCGGCTCATGTGAGTCTTCAATGTATGCAGATGCAAACACAAACCATCTCACCGGTCGAGGCGCAAGTATACCCTATTATGTCTTAGACCTTTTGGAATGGAATGCTTTTATTATTAAAAGGCAAACAATGCTGATTTCAGATCCGACATCTTGTTACGAGTTCTCTCATCTGAATCTGCAATGTTTGTATAAAACCTCATTGTTTTCATTGTTGCTGAAAGAGTTAACCCTTTCCCTCATATAGACGCTTTCTGACGCCTCTGCAGCAGACAGCTTTTTGAAAACATAGTGACAAAAGAAGTAATTGCTCAAAACGAGCAATTTCTCCTTTTGCCACAATGTTTTCCACTTTTAGTCCTTTCCATTAAAAAGATTTTCCATTTATTTTACAAAGTATGTTCAAAGTCGTCTGCTGCAGAATTGTCGTATAAGGGAAAGGGTTAAAGGCAATAATTTCTTATCAGTTGAAAACGAGGGTACTGCTTGTTTCAGCATGTGTTGATAATCTTGACCCAAAGTTACGTTGTGATGGAATAGAGAATTGCCTTGACGGTAGTGATGAGATAGATTGTGCCGAACCTGTAACAAGTAAGATTTCTTAATTCAGATTTTGTCCTGTCTGATCAGTAATAAATATGTGTATCATAAAGTCATAATTCATGTCTTAGTGAGGAGTTGGTTCTATCTGATTAGTAATACATCTATGTGCCATAAAGTTATTATGCATGTCTAAGTTCAGAGTTCGTCCTGTCTGATTAGTAATAAATATATGTGCCTTCAAGTCATGATGTATGTCTTAGTTCATAGTTCATCCTGTCTGATTATATATAACTATGGGTGCCATCAAGTTATTGTGCATGTCTAAGTTCAGAGTTCCTCCTGTCTAATTATATATAACTATGGGTGCCATCAAGTTATTGTGCATGTTTTAGTTCAGAGTTCCTCCTGTCTGATTATATATAACTGTGGGTGCCATCAAGTTATTATGCATGTCTCAGTTCAGAGTTTGTCCTGTCTGATTAGTAATTTGACTTTGACTTAGTGCCATTAAGTCATAATTTATTCATAAAAAAAAACACGAAACAAGGAATATTAAGAATGTCAACAAATATGGGAACCGGATGATCAGTAACATATTCTCTCCAAATATAGGCCATCATTCCTGAATGTAATGGAGGATATGTTACTGATCATCCGGTTCCCATATTTGTTGACATTCTTAATATTCCTTGTTTCGTGTTTTTTTTTATGAATAAATTATGACTTAATGGCACTAAGTCAAATTACTAATCAGATATATAATTAGACAGGAGGAACTCTGAACTTAGACATGCACAATAACTTGATGGCACCCATAGTTATATATAATCAGACAGGAGGAACTCTGAACTTAGACATGCATAATAACTTGATGGCAATAGCAATTTATTGAGCCAAGTAACTTGATCATATATATTATTATATAAATTATTATATTCTATTCTATTATATCATTATATAATCCTGTTCCGAAGTGTACCAAGTAACTTGATCACTTGAATAATGCTGCTCCGAAGTGTACCACTTTTGTCTGAATTGGCAAAGGCAAAGGCATTATATATTGGCCAATGCCGATAACTATAGGGGCCTTACACAATATTAAAACATGAATATTATATTATAGGGATATACATTTATCGTCAGCCGGATATGATCCATGTTTGCATTTGTGTCCTATACCAAATTAAAAACCACGATCGAAAATGCAGACTCGGGAATGACTTGTAAAATATCACCGCTAGTATTGTGACTTTAACCCTTTCCCTCATATAGACGCTTTCTGACGCCTCTGCAGCAGGCGGCTTTCTGAAAACATAGTGACAAAAGAAGAAATTGCTCAAAACGAGCAATTTCTCCTTTTGACACAATGTTTTCCACTTTAAGTCATAGATTATTCATTCAATTATAGAGATTTTCTATTTTGTTGACAAAATATGTTCAAAGTCGTCTGCTGCAAAATTGTCGTATGAGGGAAAGGGTTAAGTCTAGTGTTCGTAAACCGATCGTTTGCGGATACAATCCGTACCAGTGTTTAGGGTAAATACCTGGCTACATGCTGGTAAATACCTGGCTACATGCTGGTAAATACTTGGCTACATGCTGGTAAATACCAGGCTACATGCTGGTAAATACCTGGCTACATGCTGGTAAATACTGGGCTACATGCTGGTAAATACCTGGCTAAATGCTGGTAAATACCTGGCTACATGCTGGTAAATACCTGGCTACATGCTGGTGCATAGCGCTTTATTATATCGCCCTGTTTTCATGTTGTATCGGACCAACGATTTTGAGCGTTATATCAACTCCGGTTTGACACTATTTAAAGTTACATTGGCGTACAGCTAGTTGGGATACATTTCTGTCCTTTATATCGGCGTATGACTTTAGGTCCGTGTGACTTAATGGCGGACAGTGAAGACTTGTATGCTCAGACGCATCTAAGACTTCACTGTACGCACATGCTATAAAACCCTAAACAGATGGACACTGCTCAACTGTAGGATGAATAAGTTCGTTATTGGCCAAAGGACCTCACCTGTATAGGTCTTTATTGAGAATTACAGCCTATTTGATTGATGGAATGAGTTGTACAGCCTACCGCAAAATGTAGAATCAAATAATAATTTCAATTCTCATTAAAGTTTATGATTTTTCGATAAGTACCACAGAGGCAGGAAGTCGTTGAAAAATATTTCAAGAATGCGATAAAGGACGTTTTCGTGGATTAACTAAAATAATCACAAATTGAACACATTGATCATTTATTACTTATTCTAAACTGCCCTTTTAAAAAGTTGGAATATCATTGTGCTAGTGCAACCCAGATACCATGTGTTTCAACTGATTGTTTTAGGAATTGCTCAACAGAAAGATTGAGTCAACTAAGTCCCTAGAAGCATGACTTTTAATCTATCGCACATACACTAAATATTCAGCAGACGACTTTGTAATGATCTCAGAAAATTGTGGAAAATGTTTATACCTAAAAGTATAATTATTGAACAGCTTTGAAAACAATTTATGTCCTTCTTTTGTAACAATGTTTTAAAATGTCATCTGATGTCGATCCTGATCAGCATAAGCATGCCGCGCAGGCTAACCCGGACAGACACGTTTCGCCTCCTGTGGATTTTCTGTTTTCACTACTCTATACCTCTATTCCGCTGAGACGGAATGTGTCGACCCGGATCAGTCTGCGCGGACAGCACTGGCTGATCTGGTCGATACATTGCGCAGATGCCATGTTGTTGGTTTTCTCGCAGGATTGCTCATTTGTCGATAGTTTAAGACATCGCGACAAATGGGAAAATTGCTCATTATCAGCAATTTCACTTTGGAAAAAACGTTTCCAATATCTTTATATAAACATGATCGTTCGATTATAAGATTTTTAAGTCGTCTGTTACATATATATGTTATTTGTGGACAAGGAGTAATGCCTGGATCAGTGTTAATAACCAGAACATCATGCTCTATAAACTGTATATGCTGTGATCTTACATTGACTGTTTGCTGCTTTTGAGGAAATGATGTCCCGTGCTCAATATTTCTACATATAAATCCGGCAGACGTGTTAAAACCTTTAACTAGCCTTTCATTGTTTTAGCAAAACTGTTATTTCTTAATTCTACTGCTAAATTAACGTTTTGTTTTGTTTTGCTTTTATAGCTACTGTTGCTACCACACCAACTTCAGGTAAGTTACAGTATATATTTTTAACTGACTTTATACATAAGTACTGCCGCATGCTTAAATGTTCGTTTCCCCTTTACTTTGTTTAGGGTGTAACTTATAAATGAGCCGTCCCGCGATCATAGTTTCAATCAGGCTATAGTGTGCCATTAATTATTGTGCAAAGCGGAACATATATAGAGAAACGTCTAAAGAAGACAAAGAAATGCATCGGTTCTTGAGAGGTTTAGGTCTTTGGAACGTGGCTCTGAATCTGAACGCAGGCAACTGTAATAAACATTGTTGGAAGCAGATTTCCACTCCGGCCCAGAAAAGTTACCTTTTTTTGTCCATAGTTTTCGTTTGCTCTGTGTTATAACAGGGGAAGTCTTCAAATTGAAAGTCCATGTTAAGTAAGCTAAACATATCGTGTGATGGTGACAGAATATTTTTAATTTATTGTCAATATCCGATGAGGATTCCGTCACGTGGTAAGCGTAGTCATTTGGTGCCGGGCGTCCCAGATTCGGTACTACCTCGCGGTGGTCATGGAGGTGTTCCCAAGAATCATATCCCAGTCTAGATCTTGTTATTCAACCATTGTTCGTGAATAAATATTTACATTCGCACTTGATTTTCAGTACAATACAATTTGGGTTCATTTTGCATGAACCGGTCGGCCTTTCACGACCTCATTAGGGATTATGACGTCATTGTTTGTTTCAATATTCAACACTTTTACGTCGACAAAATAAAGTAATGAAAAGGGAAAAATGTAAATATAAGGATTGATTCTTATTTTTCGTGCGTTCATGCAGTATGAACGCACGAAAAATAAGAATCAATCCTTAAGTGATCGGACATTGGAATATAACTGAAACACAAGGAAACGGCATGGTTAAATTAATATATAATTAGTGTTCAGTTTATAGAAAGTTCTTATTAATACATCTGATGTCTGTATTTCCTGAAAATAGTATCTTTACATTGTTTTGTTCGTTTTGGTTCACACGAAATCCAAACTACGGGCAGCGCGACCAACGGAGATTCAAATTACACATTGCATCAACGTGCAATACGACCAACGAAGATTCAAATTACACAGTGCATAAACGTGCAATACGACCAACGAAGGTTCAAATTACACAGTGCATCGACGGGCCATACAACCAACGAAGATTCAAATTCCACAGTGCATCAACGGACAATACGACCAACGAAGGTTCAAATTACACAGTGCATCAACGGACAATACGACCAACGAAGATTCAAATTACACAGTGCATCAGCTCAGTATGATTTGAATATTTCGTTGTTCACACGTTAGACGCTGGAACCTTAAATGTCTGACACAAAAGTGCATATCATTGGCTGATCTGAATCCTACCTTGCCAGATACATAATAGTTATTTGTTTGTGTGTTTTCCCCTGGACCATGGCTCATACTATTATTTACTTTCTGTGAATCTTTCATACAGGTATCTGCACGGGAGATATGGAGCAACCAGAGGAATATACATTTTCTGATGATGCTAACTATTTTACTTCCAATCGCACGAGTGGCACGAGTGGCAATATATATGTGATTACCTTCAGCGCACCGATACTTAAAAACACACTTGAATCGATTTATATCCCGGGTAATAAGATTCAAGTATGGTATAAATTGGCTGGTCTGGATGAAGATTTTCCGATTGTAAGTCGAATTTTATGTTTAAGCTTGTGTAGATATAAGGCCACATCCATATTGACAATGATAACTCATAGAGAAATAACGTATGACATTGTAATTGGTTAAGTTTCTTGTATCTATCAACATTTCATTTAATTTAAATGAGCTTAAACGTATTTACTTTACAGCGATTGCGAAACAAGCTCTCAGCTTGTAATAATAACGCTTTGTCGGAATCCTTGAGACTAAACAAGTACTTACAATGCTATAAAAGTTATTCTTTTACAATATCTAACGAATATTTATTCTAATTAAATTCACCTATTCCGTATGTTTATATTAACTCGGTCATCAAATATGTCGAAAGACGTAATTCTAAGAGTTGATTTACCGCTTTATATATAGCAAGGTAGTTGCCATGACAGCTTATGTATAACCTTATAGTTATGTCAACGATGGCCTCAGAGTTCGAACCAGGCTCGGTTATTCATCATATGTGATTATTGAATTAGGTCATTCTTCTTTCACCAATGTGCTAAAAGTCTAGTTTGAAGGTAGTCTAGTTTTGCCTGGAAAGAATGTTGTGTGGGTCTGTTTTAATGAAAGATAATATGGTTCCTTATTTATACGCTGTTTTCAACGATACCTCAATTATATAACTCCGACAGGTTACCTAACCGTCTTTAACGGGCTAACCTTTAAAATACACTTTCTATCTGATTGGTGGAAAACGAATGGCATTGATTACCATGACTTTCGCCTATCTTAGAAAAGAATTAATGGTCATGCCAGGGTTCGAACTCATGACCGCTGGATTGATAGTCCTTTTTGTTACAGCCTGAGTTATAATGGCTCGACTTAAATCAAACAACTAGGCATCCATAAAATGGACCTTTTATTACTTTATATCATTTGCAAAGTGACTTAGATTGACTACCCATTATACACACATTCAACGTATCTTTAAACGAACAGGGAACACATAAACGAGCTGTAACGGGATCCGAAAACAATATCTTTTATTTTTGCCCAAACAACATACCTATTTACCTCGGAATACCTTAATAAACTTTTAACTGTTATTTAGTTTTAACGACATATCTCTGATTGAGCTCTCGATGTTAAATGTCGTAACTCATGTATAGTATCTATACGGCGTCAGTCGGACTGGTTAGTAAAATATTGATGAATAATGGCACCGCGAGGTACTATACTTCCTAAGATGCCCACATAGGCATAACATATTTGTTAGAATTACCTTCATGCGTTCATTGTGACCAATTTTCGCGCCGGTCGACGAGCTCACCACATTTAAATATTAAAAACTAATTAATTGCTGCAATTGCCAGTACTTAACCTTTTAAAACACCTAACCTGTGACTTCACATATTGACAATGAACAAAAAGTGTTTATATGAAGGATGATAAAATGAAACCGACATTTATTTTGACCTTCGAATCACAATACTAAGCTTTTATAACACAAATACACGTTCCTTTGAACCAAATAGGTTTCAAAATTATAATCACACATTGAGATTTAAAATTGAATTTCACTTGCCGCAGCAACATAAATTGTTTCTGCAACTAACCGATCGTCACTGTATAACATCAAAACTGCCCTCAAACGCATACACTGTACATCTACACTGCTTTTTTTGATGACTTAAATAATTTAACTTATTTACTTACGTATTCTCAGGAGGATATAACCAATTTAGTGATTATTGAGGACGTTTCGAAGATAATAGCAACTTTTCAAGAAACGACAAACCCGATACAGTTTAATATAACTTTATGCGAACACCGTGAAGGTATGTTATATCATTTTAGTTGTACATTGTCACAAATCACATTGGAAAGATTGAAATATACAAAAATGAGTAGTTTAAAATTCCACTCTAAAAAGTTGTCTAGATGAGTTTTATTGTGAAACCAGAAAGAGTGCGGGTTGATAGGAGCTTCTAACAGGTATGTGTAATTTATATGTTAACATTGGTGAAAACAACCAATGGAGAGTATTTCAGCTACGCTATGCTCAGAGGATGTAGGTTGCTATATTTTGTTCGTTTGAAGATACACACTAGGATGAAAGTGTGATGAAGTTACAGAGCAATCAAGAATATCTACCGTAAAACCATCAAATATAATAGAGCTTAGAATGCGAGATGTTTCTAACTGCGTATCAAATATAATACTCCCTCCCCCAAACAAAATATTGTTGTGCTTACTTTCTCAAGGTAAGATGAAATCCAAACAAGAGGGCCATGATGGCAAACCACATCATGACAATTATTTTGACAAAGATTCAAAATGCAACCCCCAGAGTGTTATCAAGATTTTTCTTCATTTGGCCTAGTGATCTTTATTGTTTTACCTGATATGACCCATATTCCGACATTTACAAGATACGATTAAGACAAACATTCCGACAAAGTTTCATCATGCTAAAAGTAAAAAATGCGACTGACGACGCACGACGCACGCCGGACGGACGCCAGAAAAAAAGTGATCACAATAGCTCAACTGGCACTTCGTGCACAGGTGAGCTAAATGCCTACCTAGTTTAAAAACATTTAATTAACATATTGAACGACACTTGTGTCAATTGAAAATGGGTTTGGAAAAGAAGGACAGGTGCAAGACGTATAACTTGCAATATGCAATTCCTTAATATTTATACACCAGGAACAACGCCATTGATTTCTACAACACCAAGTGCTACAACCGTTGGGCCGACGAGCGCTCTGTCTCCAACCGTGTCCTTGGTAACTTCAAGGTTATCCACTCATGTGACATCGACGGCGACAACAATGACACATACAACGCAACCTCAAGGTAACTGGGCTAGTCATCTGGAAATATAAACTCCCTTACTTTTTAAAGACAGCTTGAAAAGTACTATGGTTTCGTCATTTGATGTGTATCCTTCTATGCGGTAATGTGTTTTCCCTATCTTTATTGCAGTATGCCTATTTTTGACAATAACTAGTTTAATCTATTGTCTTGCCTACATTTGTACAATAGTTTTGTTTTTTTACGCCCCTTTCAACAATAATTCAGTTATATCATGGCGTTACCAGTACTACTGGTCTATTTATCCAGCCACAAGCCAGTCAGTCGAAATGCTAACCTCAAAACCTTGATCGCCAACGAGTGCAGCCATTACTACCATTTTCAAAGTGTTTGGTATAACCCCGCCAGGTATGGAACCCATGACCTCCCACTTTCAAAGCGGACACTCTACCATTACACCACTGAGGCGGTTACTTCGCATATTAAACAAAAGCACACTGTCCTAAAGCACGACATTTTAAAGCCCACTTTGAGCTTTAATGTGCGGAATGTCCCTTACCGCACCAGTCGTTGTCATTCAATAATTTGCTTTTAAACGACATACTCTCCTAAACAGGATGACAAAATACAAACATAATTCACACCTTTATTGTTCGGATAGCATCGGCGTTTTTGTAATTCACCCCCGTTTACCATATGAGCCGTTCCGTGTGAAAAAACAACATAATGACCTCTGCGTAATGTATCGATCCAGATCAGCCTGCGCAGTCCGCGCAGGCCAATCCGGGCAGACACATTCCGTCTCAGGGAGGATATAGGTATAGAGTAATGATTCCTGAAACAGAAAATCCACAGGAGGCGAAAATTGTCTGTGCAGATAAGCCGACGTGCCATGCTCAGGCTGATACGGGCCGAAATGTTGGTTTTCTAGCAAGACGTCTCATATTATATTGACGATAAGGACTTCGGCTAAGGATGTTCCGTGTCGTGCGTCATCAATTTGCTTTGAAAACCCATCTCAAACCAGGATGGTTATGTATTAGGTCGACCAATGGGTATGTCCCGCTTTATGTACTTAATGTGGTGAATTAACTTGGGAAGTTAAGAGCTGGTTCAGACACAATACTGGGACTCCTGACCCCCTTGTTGTAATGCGATTCATCCCAAATGCACAGAATAATTGTTTTGTGTGACTAATCTCAATTTCAGGGAAGTGCGAAAAACCCGGAGAGGGATATGGGGATATTACTAGATCCATGTTTAGTGAAGAATTAAAAGACGGTAGTGAAAAGTGGACCATTGATGGAAAGTTTAACAAAGTTTTGAACAAATCCACCATCTATTTGATATTTAGATTTAAACCGGATGCAAAGTTGTTCTCTTTGGAATTGAAATATAGATCGTCATTCTCAGTTTTTGAAACGAAAACCAAAGTAACTGGAAGCCTTACTCCAATAACTACAAAGGTTAGTATGTGAACAAGTTAATGTTGTAAAACGTCTCGCTTCATCAGGAAGCACGGAACAGGTATGTGTGTACATAAGCGTATGCTGCACTTTAATGCAATACATCCCAACTACATGTAGTCGGAAATTTTACCGGTAGACCAGACTTGAATATATGGCATTTAGTTGACTGAGAACAGTAAATCAAGTTCAACTTCCTATTACAATTTGCCAGAAAATGGGCAAATGTTGATCTTGAATACTCATGTACTATGGTTGATTTATTTCGTGTAAAAACACGAAGCTAAATTAAACTGCCCCGTAGTAAAGGTATTATTAAGATTTAAGGCAAAGCTTCAGAAAAATTCGTAGGTTTGTTTATTAGCAACGATTAAAGTGAATATATTTACTGCATATGACAACGACAATTACTTATAATATCAATAAAAGGATGTGAAATCTTGATCGAAAAAGCCAAGGTAATGGATCTGGGGTTCTTGAGTTCGAAATGGGACTTTGCAATTCATTCTTATCGATGATTGACAAAGCCATTAAGAGTATGTGACTATTGCTACTCGTCTTTCATCCATGGAATGAGTTTCAGTCGGAAGGTATTCAATTGCCTGTGAACATTATGTTTGGAGTAGTGGTAAACACAGGGTTTAGTGAACTGGTCGCCGTGATATAACTGAAATACTTTTAAAGCCCTGAAAATCTCGGAAATCCTACATTAAAATATAACTCAATCTTCTTATGACAAATCTTGTTATCCTGCGTATCAAACAGACGGATGTATGCGTGAACATTTAACCCTTTACCTCATATAGACGCGTTCTGACGCCTCTGCATCAGACGGCTTTTTGAAAACATAGTGACAAAAGAAGAAATTGCTCAAAACGAGCAATTTCTCCTATTGACACAATGTTTTCCACTTTTAGTCATAAGTTATCCATTCAATTAGGGAGATTTTCTATTTTTTGACAAAATGTGTTCAAAGTCGTCTGCTGCAGAATTGTCGTATGAGGGAAAGGGTTAATGAGCAATACTGAGTAAAAGAACCACAAAAAGAGGATTTATTTAGAATATCTCATTTTAAACAAAATTAAACATTTGTCTTTCAAGAAAGAGTCAGGAATTACACATAAATATATTTGCTTTTACATGTAATGGTAATCAAATTATCTTCCACTTACAGGTTACGCCATTCAAGTTGCAGAGTAAGATAACGAATCAAACGTTCACTGCTTACGGTCCCCTCAACGCTAACAATGAGGTAAATTATTCTGTCAGCCGAACTTTCTGAAGTAAATTGTTTCGTTAACTATGAATGGCCACATTTCAATAAACCATTTCCATCTATTGATCGAAATACTGACTATACAAGTAGCATAATGAATCTACATTTAATAAGGAAAACGGATAAAGGTTTGTTTTCAAATATAATCTATGTAATATATATTGGATGTTATATTACACTAGTGACTCTTGGATTTGTATTCTTCTACGAGGTGCGATGATTTTTTTTATATCAAGCGAGACCGGAGTTGAGAGAAATGTCAATTTGACTAAGACCCGAATAGACAAAACAAAGCCCTATATCGCTACTGCAACCTATTTTTTTCATTTATTATATACGTAGTATAGCATTTAAGACATGACCAAGAAAATATACAAAGATTTCGATATATTCAATAACTAAATAACACAATTTACACATAAATAAAAATATATGAATGGCGTGCGAATCACGCCGACTTACCATATTTTGAAAGACGACAATCATATTTATATAATCCCTCATCATATTTCATTGACGTACCATTACCAACTTTTGTATTCGTCTTATTTGATTTATGCATGCCTATCTGCTTCTATTTGCACAGGAAAATGTGCAGGTATATAATGATATTATATTTCTCTTTCCATAAGATGTTGACCATTGAATATATCCAGTTATCATTAAAGACTGGACCGAATACTGACAATAAAGAAGTAGAACTATTGGAAAACCCCACCATCAAAGGATGTATCAACACTGGAGGTATGTATTTTAATATGTATGGATTTATTGATTTGAACAGGGATTTAGTGAACTCAGTTAATAGGTAATTAGTAGTGACATTTCGATCCTATCAACCATACCAAATGTGCACGGGATGGAACAGTTTCGATTACATTATGTTGTAATCGCACCACGTTTGAACATAAAGAGTTCCGTATTGTAAATAGTCACAGCCTATCGTTTGAACTTCCGAAAGGTACCTCCATTGTTCTGTTTTAATACACATCTTTGTTAAATAAAAACAACAAGAGAATCACGACTGTTGACGACGTTTGATCTATTATTCTATTCTACTGGATTTAGAAATCACTTACATATCGAGGGCTTGGTGTGAAACGGTTTTAACTAAAATTGGTATTTTTGTTTACCAAGGTTTATCACCTCACCATAAAGTATTTATAAGCGTTAAATCATTTTTCTTGGTAAACAATGGAAATTTAGGTGCCATTGCTCGTTCTGAGCAATGGCACCTAAATTTGCATTGTTTACAAAGCGGTCAAAATTACCCCTAAACCAGGGTTTTCAAAATGGGTTTTTAGTTACAATCGTTTCACGCCAAGCCCTCGATATGTTGAGCAACCTTAACATGCTTACGCGATCTGTATCCGCCGGTCTAGTCGCGATTTTTGATGTAGGACTTCAGTGTTCGTAATGCATACACACATTCTATAGACATGTTCTTCAATGCTTATTCAAAATTGGCTTCGTAAAGAGAAGCACGGTTGTAATTTTCTAGATGTTTCTTCCTCGAATATTTTAATATGAGCTCATCTTATACCATCATTGCACCGTTGCCGCTCATTGTTTATCTCGTACATTACAGGAATCCACTGTGGCCTAGTGGTTAGCGTCGGGGATTTCGAACCTTGTGTCCTGGTTTCGATCCCAAATCGTGACGCTGTGGTCATGGTGAAGTGCTCTTGGGCAAGGCACATTTTCTAGCCTAGTACTTGTTTGTTTACCGAGGGCTCATGAATAAGTGAACTGTCGTCGTGATATAACTGTAATACTGTTGAAAAGGGCGTAAAACCCCAACAAAACAAACACATCTCGCACATTATGAAGCGGAACGTCAAGGAATTTTTCATTATCAATGATTTATATATTTTATCGAAAAGTCGATTGTATGAAGTCAACTAAGCTGTTTACTACGTAAAAGCATTGAGCACCTGATAAACGGGTAACACTTCATCAATATTTGACCTAAATTGAGAAACGCGAAATAACATTTATAATCTTGAGCAATTATACGTTTTGCAATGTCAACAAATGGTTTTGCGTTTGTCGATGTAACTTTATTTCATCAAGATGTACGTTTTTTTTTCAGGGGAATCTTCGACAACAACAACGACAGAAATAAAGACAACATCCACTTCAGAAGAAGGTACGTCACAGTCTTAGCTATACTTATTTCATAGCCCTATACAAATTAACAACAACAACAACAACAACAACAACAACAACAACAACACTATGTTCATTTTATCAGGTAGGCTGTTATTAAAAGAGGACTGAGATACACATAATCATTAACATATTCTTCTGGTCAAATATTAAAACAATACCTCGATTTTTATAAATCAATCAGACATATATTAACAATGCCAGATATGAATATCATGTGATTTGTTCGACTGGCCTAGGAACAACTAGAGATAAAATCATCTCTTGGATGACATAACCCTGGAAACCTGTGTCCAGACTTCAAATGCGATACAGTTGAGCGTCTGACCTTACTTTACTCTAGACAAATACAATGCGTACCCTTTAGTACTCAGAAATACCCTTAGTGATACATGGCGACATTTGTCGATGGTTTAAGACATCGCGATAAATAGCAAAATTGCTCATTTTCAGCAATTTCACTTTGGCCAAAACGTTTCAATCTCTTTATATAAACATATTTGTTTCATTTAAAGATATTTTAAATTGTATTGCCAATAAGATTATACAGTTGCTGCTGCATACTTGTTATTTGTGGACAAGGAGTAATGCCTATTTCCGTGTTAAAAACCAGAACATCATGATCTATAAACTGTGTATGCTGTGATATTACATTGACTGTTTGCTGCTAAATATAAATCCGGCAGACGTGTTCAAACCTTTTACTAGCCTTTCATTATTTTAGCAAAACTGTTATTTCTTAATTCTACTGTTAAAATAACATTTTGTTTTGTTTTGCTTTTATAGCTACTGTTGCTACCACATCAACTTCAGGTAAGTTACAAATATTTTTTGAACTTATTATATACATAAGTACTGCCACAAGCTTAAATGTTCGTTTCTCCTTTACATTGTTAAGGATGTAACTTATAATTGAGCCTTCCCGCGAGAAAACCAACATTATGGCCTCTGTGTAATGTATCGACCCAGATCAGCATGTGCAGTCCACGTAGACTGATCCGAGCTGACATACTCTCAGGGGAAAAGAGGTATAGAGTAATGCTTCCTGAAACAGAAAATCCACATGAAGCGAAAGGTATCTAACCAGGTAAGCCTGCGCAGCATGATAAGGCTGATCCGGATCGATACTTTACGTAGAGTCCAGACTGTTGGTTTTTCTCGTTGGACGGCTCACATTGCAATCAGGCTATTGTGTGCCACTATTTATTGTGTAGAGCGGCTCATCTATCTTAAGGAAACACAGAAATGCATCGGTTCTTAAGATGTTTAGGTCTTTAGAACGCGGCTCTGAATCAGAACGCAGGCAACTGTGATAAACATTGTTGGAAATAGAGTTTCACTCCAGCCCAGAAAAGTTACCTTTTTTTTGGTCCATAGTTTTCGTTTGCTTTATGTATAACAGGGGAAGTATTCAAATTGACATGTCTTTAGACTATAGAGCTGTTTATAGAAGTGACTATGTTATACACGTGTACATAGGGTCGCCTGTCTTGTGAACAGCCGCTAGTCTCAATTGATCGTTCATTATCTGCGTACACGGAGATTTAACCCTTTCCCCCATACGATAATTCTGCAGCAGACGACTTTGAACATATTTTGTCAAATAATGGAAAATCTCTATAATTGAATGGGGATAACCTATGACTAAAAGTGGAAAACATTGTGTCAAAAGGAGAAATTGCACGTTTTGTGCAATTTCTTCTTTTGTCACTATGTTTTCAAATAGCCGTCTGCTGCAGAGGCGTCAGAAAGCGTCTATATAAGAGAAAGGGATAACATGTCACACTTTTGCCTCATTTTGCGCATAATTACATGTATATATAGGTGTTACATATTTTAGACAAACCTGTAAAATGTTTGAAAAAGAAATGATTTACTAGACCGACTTACTGTTTAATTCGTGTTTTTTGCATGACTACTATATATTTGGAATTCATATTGGTTTTGTCAATTATGGAGTACGCACAGTAATAATACATATACATAAACTATTTCATACCTTCAATGTTTTTTATTTATCAATTCATAACCCATTTCTATGTCCATAAATATCGAAAACATTTTATTGCCTAGTCGAAGATACTTTATTTTCAATCCTCTATATTGCATGACCGCTTTTTATTTTATTTTTATTACATACACAAAATGGCTGCCCTTTCGGAAAGTTAGGGTCATTTCAGAAAGTATCATAGTAATTGAATTGTTGTTTTCCCTGCGTGTTACCTATGGACAATACGAAACCATTCATCGAATTTGTTTCGAATTATCAAAGCTGTTGTTAAATGACACGGTTCCGTTATGTCATGGTGTTAGGCCATTTACAAACTTTTCCGTTTCAAGTTTAAAGATTTCACAATTTCAGTGCTACTTTTTAAAATCAACGCCATTTTAAAACCGTTACATGTACCTTTAGAATATTCCTTTTCAAAACCAAAATTGTGAGACTGTTTTATAGGAAAAATAATAAACTGTTAGCGTTTTTGCGTCGTCTGTCTGCAGGACGTGCAGGGTTCACTTCCCCCTCCTGCCAGAAAGTCGATATCACAAACTTTGACATTGCTTTAAGTAATTGGTTATTGACGAAACATGAGTTCCTTTCAATAACCATGTTAAAAGTAATCTAAACCTATCGTGTGATGGTAACAGAATATCTTGAATTTATTATCAATATCCGATGAGGATTCCGTCACGTGGTAAGCGTAGTCGTTTGGTACCGGGCGTCCCATATTCTGTACTACCTCGCGGTGGTCATGGAGGTGTTCCCAAGAATCATATCCCAATCTAGATCTTGTTATTCAACCATTGTTCATGAATAAATACTTACATTCGCACTTGATTTTCAGTACAATACAATTTGAGTTCATTTTGCATGAACCGGTCGACCTTTTTTCACGACCTAATTAGGGATTATGACGTCATTGTTTATTTCAATATTCAAAACTTTTAGGTCGAAAACAATAAAGTAATGAAAAGGGGAAAATGTAAATATAAGGATTGATTCTTATTTTTCGTGCGTTCATGCAGTATGAACGCACGAAAAATAAGAATTAATCCTTAAGTGATCGGACATTGGAATATAACTGAAACACAGGACAACGGCATGGTTAAATTGATATATAATTACTGCTCAGTTTGTAGAAAGTTCTTATTAATAAATCTGATGTCTGTATTCCCTGAAAATAGTGTCTATAAGTTGTTTTGTTACATTGCAAGAAACATCATAATTATTTGTTTGTGTTTTTCCCCTGGACCATGGCTCATCTCATTATTTACTTTCTATGAATCTTTCATACAGGTACCTGCACGGGAGATATGGAACAACCAAAGACATATAAATTTCCTGATGATGATAACTATTTTACTTCCGATCGCACGAGTGGCACGAGTGGCGATATAGATGTGATTATTACCTTCAGCTCCCCGATACTTAAAAACACACTTGAATCGATTGATTTACCGGGTACGGTGATTGACGTAGGGTATAAACGGGATGTGTTGGGTGAATACGTTCCTATTGTAAGTCGATTTTTATGTTTAAGCCTGTGTAGATATAAGGCCACATCCATATTGACAATATTGATAACTCATAGAGATATTATACCGTATGACATTGTAATTGGTTAAGTTTCTTGTATCGATCAAGATTCTTTTAAATTTTTAATGAGCTTAAACGTATTTACTTTACAGCGATTGCGAAACAAGCTCTCAGCTTGTAATGATAGCGCGTTGTCTGCTTCTTTGAGACTAAACAAGTAATCACAATACTATAAAAGTTATTCTTTTACAATATTTAACGAATATTTTTTCTAATAAAATTCACTTATTCCGTATGTTTATATTAACTCGGTCATCAAGTATGTCGAAAGACGTAATTCTAAGAGTTGATTTACCACTTTATATATAGCAAGGTAAATGACATGACAGCTTATGTATAACCTTATAGTTCTGTGAACGAAGGTGTCAGAGTTCAAACCAGGCTCGGTTATTCATCATTTGTGATTATTGAATTAGGTCATTTTTCTTTCACCAATGTGCTAAAAGTCTAGTTTGAAGGTAGTGAGTTGCCTGGAAAGAATGATGTGTAGGTCTGTTTTAATAAAAAATAATATGGTTCCTTATTCATAATATATATCCATGTCAAATTACACGTTATAAACATACAATGAAGCTGTTGTCGAATTTTGCCTTATCAACTTTTGGTAAAATGTTTATGGTGATTAAGCATCGGTATCGAGTATTCATGGAAATGTAAAAAATTTGACAATTCCTTCGTCTAAATGAAAATGATTTCAACTCTCAGTGTCGTAACAACCTAACAACCAGCTTTTAAAGGCCAGACTATATTATCTCTAATCATTTAGTTTTTAACAAAAAGCCGTCCAAACAAAATGTTGAAGCAAATTGGTCACATTTTTCAACGGATGTCTCGTGGCATTTTTATTTTCTCGTCGTATTTAATGCTAAACTGATTGATTGATTGATTGGAGATAACGCTGTTTTCAACGATACCTCAATTATATAACTCCGACAGGTTACCTAACCGTCTTTAACGGGCTAACCTTTAAAATACACGTTCTATCACATTGGTGGAAAACGAATGACATTGATTACCATGACTTTCGCCAATCTTAGAAAAAAATGAATGGTCATGCCAGGGTTCGAACTCATGACCGCTGGATTGATAGTCCTTTTTGTTACAGCCTGAGTTATAATGGCTCGACTTAAATCAAACAACTAGGCATCCATAAAATGGACGTTTTATTACTTTATATCATTTGCAAAGTGACTTAGATTGACTACCCATTATACACACATTCAACGTATCTTTAAACGAACAGGGAACACATAAACGAGCTGTAACGGGTATCAGAAGACAAAATCTTTTATTTTAGCCAGAACAACATACCTATTTACCTCGGAATACCTTAATACTCTTTTAACTGTTATTTAGATTTTAACGACATATCTCCGATTGAGCTCTCGATGTTAAATGTCGTAACTCATGTATAGTATCTATACGGCGTCAGTCGGACTGGTTAGTAAAATATTGATGAATAATTGCACCGCGAGGTACTATACCCTTTTTAATTTCATTACTAATTCGCCCAAATAGGCATAAAATAGTTTTCTGAATTACTTTCATACGTTCTTTGTGACCAATGCTTGCGCCGGTCGACTATCTCACAACATTTAAGTATTAAGAACTAATTACGTGCTGCAATTGCCAGTACTAAACCTTTTAAAACACCTAACCTGTGACTTCACATATTGACAATTAACAACACGTGTTTACATGTAGGATGATAAAATGAAACAGACATTTAATTTGACCTTCGAATCACAATACTAAGGTTATATAAGACAAAGACACGTTCCTTTGAATCAAATAGGTTTCAAAATATTTTCAAAATCACACGTTGAAATTTAAAATTGAATTCCACTTGCCGCAGCAACATAAATTGTTTCTGCAACTAACCGATCGTCACTGTATAACATCAAAACTGCCCTCAAACGCATACATTGTACATCTACACTTCTTCTTTTGATAACTTAAATAATTTAACTTATTTACTTACGTATTCTCAGGAGGATATAACCAATTTAGGGACTATTGAGGACGTTTCGAAGATAATAGTAACTGTTAAAGCAACGACACAACCGATACAGTTTACTGTAACTTTATGCGAACACCGTGAAGGTATGTTATATCATTTTAGTTGTATATTGTCATAAATCACATTGGAAGATTTAAATAGACAAAAATGAGTAGTTTAAAATTCCACTCCAAAATGTTCACATAAAGTTGTCTAAATGAGATTTATTGTAAAACCAGAAAGAGTGCGGGTTGATAGGAGCTTCTAACAGGTATGTGTAATTTATATGTGAATATTGGTGAAAACAACCAATGGAGAGTATTTCAGCTACGCTATGCTCAGAGGATGTAGGTTGCTATATTTTGTTCGTTTATAGATTCACACTAGGATGAGAGTGGGATGAAGTAACAGAGCAATCAAGAATATCTGCCGTAAAACCATCAAATATAATAGAGTGCGAAATGTTTCTAACTGCGTATCAAATATACTAAACCCCTCCCACAAACACAATATTGTTGTGCTTACTTTTTCAAAGTAAGATGAAATCCAAACAAGAGGGCCATGATGGGAAAACACATCATGACAATTATTCTGACAAAGATTCAAAATGCAACCTCCAGAGTGTTAACAAGATTTCCCTTCATTTGGCCTAGTGATCTATATTGTTTTAACTGATATGACCCATATTCCGACATTTACTAGATACCATCAAGACAAACATTCCGACAAAGTTACAACTTACTAAAAGTAAAAATTCGACTGACGACGCAGGACGGACGCCGCACGCCGGACGGACACCGGACAAAATGTGATCACAATAGATCACCTTCCACTTCATGCACAAGTAAGCTAAAATGCCTACCTAGGTTAAAAACATTTAATTAACATATTGAATGACACTTGTGTTAACTGAAAAGAAGGACGGGTGCAAGAAGTATAACTTGCAATATGCAATTCCTTAATATTTATACACCAGGAACAACGCCATTGATTTCTACAACACCAGGTGCTACAACCGTTGGACCGACGAGCGCTCTGTCTCCAACCGTGTCCTTGGGAACTTCAAGGGTATCCACTCATGTGACATCGACGGCGACAACAATGACACATACAACGCAACCTCAAGGTAACTGGGCTAGTCATCTGGAAATATAAACTCCCTTACTTTTTAAAGACAGCTTGAAAAGTACTATGGTTTCGTCATTTGATGTGTATCCTTCTATGCGGTAATGTGTTTTCCCTATCTTTATTGCAGTATGCCTATTTTTGACAATAACTAGTTTAATCTATTGTCTTGCCTACATTTGTACAATAGTTTTTTTTTTTACGCCCCTTTCAACAATAATTCAGTTATATCATGGCGTTACCAGTACTACTGGTCTATTTATCCAGACACAAGCCAGTCAGTCGAAATGCTAACCTCAAAACCTTGATCGCCAACGAGTGCAGCCATTACTACCATTTTCAAAGTGTTTGGTATAACCCGGCCGGGTATGGAACCCATGACCTCCCACTTTCAAAGCGGACACTCTACCATTACACCACTGAGGCGGTTACTTCGCACATTAAACAAAAGCACACTGTCCTAAAGCACGACATTTTAAAGCACACTTTGAGCTTTAATGTGCGGAAGTATTGTGTCGTTGTTATTCAATAATTTGCTTTTAAACTACATACTCTACTAAACAGGATGACACAATACAAACATAATTCACACCTTTATTGTTCGGATAGCATCGACGTTTTTGTAATTCACCCCCGTTTACCATATGAGCCGTTCCGTGAGAAAAAACAACATAATGACCTCTGCGTAATGTATCGATCCAGATCAGCCTGCGCAGTCCGCGCAGGCCAATCCGGGCAGACACATTCCGTCTCAGGGAGGATATAGGTATAGAGTAATGATTCCTGAAACAGAAAATCCACAGGAGGCGAACATTGTCTGTGCAGATAAGCCGACGTGCCATGCTCAAGCTGATACGGGCCGAAATGTTGGTTTTCTAGCAAGACGTCTCATATTATATTGACGATAAGGACTTCGGCTAAGGATGTTCCGTGTCGTGCGTCATCAATTTGCTTTGAAAACCCATCTCAAACCAGGATGGTTATGTATTAGGTCGACCAATGGGTATGTCCCGCTTTATGTACTTAATGTGGTGAATTAACTTGGGAAGTTAAGAGCTGGTTCAGACACAATACTGGGACTCCTGACCCCTTGTTGTAATGCGATTCATCCCAAATGCACAGAATAATTGTTTTGTGTGACTAATCTCAATTTCAGGGAAGTGCGAAAAACCCGGAGAGGGATATGGGGATATTACTAGATCCATGTTTAGTGAAGAATTAAAAGACGGTAGTGAAAAGTGGACCATTGATGGAAAGTTTAACAAAGTTTTGAACAAATCCACCATCTATTTGATATTTAGATTTAAACCGGATGCAAAGTTGTTCTCTTTGGAATTGAAATATAGATCGTCATTCTCAGTTTTTGAAACGAAAACCAAAGTAACTGGAAGCCTTACTCCAATAACTACAAAGGTTAGTATGTGAACAAGTTAATGTTGTAAAACGTCTCGCTTCATCAGGAAGCACGGAACAGGTATGTGTGTACATAAGCGTATGCTGCACTTTAATGCAATACATCCCAACTACATGTAGTCGGAAATCTTACCGGTAGACCAGACTTGAATATATGGCATTTAGTTGACTGAGAACAGTAAATCAAGTTCAACTTCCTATTACAATTTGCCAGAAAATGGGCAAATGTTGATCTTGAATACTCATGTTCTATGGTTAATTTATTTCGTGTAAAAACACGAAGCTAAATTAAACTGCCCCGTAGTAAAGGTATTATTAAGATTTAAGGCAAAGCTTCAGAAAAATTCGTAGGTTTGTTTATTAGCAACGATTAAAGTGAATATATTTACTGCATATGACAACGACAATTACTTATAATATCAATAAAAGGATGTGAAATCTTGATCGAAAAAGCCAAGGTAATGGATCTGGGGTTCTTGAGTTCGAAATGGGACTTTGCAATTCATTCTTATCGATGATTGACAAAGCCATTAAGAGTATGTGACTATTGCTACTCGTCTTTCATCCATGGAATGAGTTTCAGTCGGAAGGTATTCAATTGCCTGTGAACATTATGTTTGGAGTAGTGGTAAACACAGGGTTTAGTGAACTGGTCGCCGTGATATAACTGAAATACTTTTAAAGCCCTGAAAATCTCGGAAATCCTACATTAAAATATAACTCAATCTTCTTATGACAAATCTTGTTATCCTGCGTATCAAACAGACGGATGTATGCGTGAACATTTAACCCTTTACCTCATATAGACGCGTTCTGACGCCTCTGCATCAGACGGCTTTTTGAAAACATAGTGACAAAAGAAGAAATTGCTCAAAACGAGCAATTTCTCCTATTGACACAATGTTTTCCACTTTTAGTCATAAGTTATCCATTCAATTAGGGAGATTTTCTATTTTTTGACAAAATTTGTTCAAAGTCGTCTGCTGCAGAATTGTCGTATGAGGGAAAGGGTTAATGAGCAATACTGAGTAAAAGAACCACAAAAAGAGGATTTATTTAGAATATCTCATTTTAAACAAAATTAAACATTTGTCTTTCAAGAAAGAGTCAGGAATTACACATAAATATATTTGCTTTTACATGTAATGGTAATCAAATTATCTTCCACTTACAGGTTACGCCATTCAAGTTGCAGAGTAAGATAACGAATCAAACGTTCACTGCTTACGGTCCCCTCAACGCTAACAATGAGGTAAATTATTCTGTCAGCCGAACTTTCTGAAGTAAATTGTTTCGTTAACTATGAATGGCCACATTTCAATAAACCATTTCCATCTATTGATCGAAATACTGACTATACAAGTAGCATAATGAATCTACATTTAATAAGGAAAACGGATAAAGGTTTGTTTTCAAATATAATCTATGTAATATATATTGGATGTTATATTACACTAGTGACTCTTGGATTTGTATTCTTCTACGAGGTGCGAGGATTTTTTTTATATCAAGCGAGACCGGAGTTGAGAGAAATGTCAATTTGACCAAGACCCGAGTAGACAAAACAAAGCCCTATATCGCTACTGCAACCTATTTTTTTCATTTATTATATACGTAGTATAGCATTTAAGACATGATCAAGAAAATATATAAAGATTTCGATATATTCAATAACTAAATAACACAATTTACACATAAATAAAAATATATGAATGGCGTGCGAATCACGCCGATTTACCATATTTTGAAAGACGACAATCATATTTATATAATCCCTCATCATATTTCATTGACGTACCATTACCAACTTTTGTATTCGTCTTATTTGATTTATGCATGCCTATCTGCTTCTATTTGCACAGGAAAATGTGCAGGTATATAATGATATTATATTTCTCTTTCCATAAGATGTTGACCATTGAATATATCCAGTTATCATTAAAGACTGGACCGAATACTGACAATAAAGAAGTAGAACTATTGGAAAACCCCACCATCAAAGGATGTATCAACACTGGAGGTATGTATTTTAATATGTATAGATTTATTGATTTGAACAGGGATTTAGTGAACTCAGTTAATAGGTAATTAGTAGTGACATTTCGATCCTATCAACCA
>JASEVX010000007.1:31785676-31821812 GCA_031761405.1 Serripes groenlandicus
TAAGTTATCATTAAAAATAACGACTACCAAGCTGAACAGTTTACAATAAGATTAAGGGTGTTTTTTGGTATTTACACATGCTTTTCGGTTTGATTTCGTTCGGGGTGCACTACCGTGTTCCTATTTTAGTATCGGTTTTGTAATGTTATATAATAACAAAGACCAATACTCTGATTGAGCATAAACTTGTTAGTTTCGTTATGTCCATCCGATGTAGGTTACACTAATATGCGTCTGACAAGTGCAGAGGCACATCATTCTAGAAAGGAACTATAGTTGAGTGATAGACACTTAAAACACCTCTGAAAAATCCAAAACCCGGACCGGGATTGATTTAACCTCTAGACCTCTGTATTTACAGGCCAGCGTGTTTACCACTTACCACAGGGAAAATCAGTCGCATGATGTCCATATACAGTTTGATTATTATAAATGTTTGATTTATCAAACAAATGTATACAATGAGTAAATATAACCCTGCAACATAGTAAACCATACATTCAAAGTGTATTTCGGTTTTCCAAGAATTTCCCCCCCCCCCCCCCCAAAAAAAAAAACCCACAACAACAACATTGAACGAGAACACAGGTTACATGTACACTTTTCCGTGATGATTGGTTTCAGTAGCTGACGTGCTTCTCTATCGCACATATTTTAAGCCATCTTTAAAAACACGGCGCTGATGCAAATGACTCAACAGGTGATTACAAATTGTATTTTAAGAACATTAACGCATTGTTTTTAAGAATATTGGTATACAATTTCAACAACAACGATGTCGGCCCGGATCAGTATGCGCGGACAGCGCAGGCTGATCTGGTCGATATATTACGCAGATGTCTATCGCCGCAGAAAACCAACATTGTGGACTCTGCATTAAGTATCAACCCGGATCAGCCTAAGCATGCCGTGCAGGCTTCCCAGGTTAGACACTTTTCACCTCCTGTGGATTAACTGTTTCAGGAATCACTACTCTATCTATCCCCCTAAGACGGAATGTGTCGGCCGGATCAGTCTGCGCGGAGAGCGCAGGCTGATCTGGTCGATATATTACGCAGATGTCTATCGCCGCAGAAAATCAACATTGTGGACTCTGCATTAAGTATCGACCCGGATCAGCCTAAGCATGCCACGAAGGCTTACGCGGATAGACACTTTTGGCCTCCTGTGGATTTTCTATTTCAGGAATCATTACTCTATACCTCTATCCCCCTAAGAAGGAATATGTCGGCCCGGATCAGTATGCGCAGACTGCGAAGGCTGATCCGGGTCGATACATTACGCAGAAGCCATAATGTTGGTTTTCTCGCGGGACGGCTCATTTTATCAAATGATACATTATTTACTATTTATCACAATTTAGAGAACCCATCACTCTCGAAAACCTTAGTTATAAAATATGAAACTGTTTATGTGTTATTGAAATGCCTCCAAGTAGCTGGTTATTCATTGATTTGAATTACATATGCTTGCACGAAAATGGAAGTGGGGAGAGAGGTTACCAAATCAGGCCCCATTTTAAGATGTTGTTAAAAACAATGGTGCACAGTTTTGTCCAAAAAGCAACATGTTCCCCCTTTCCTTGACATTTTAAAGGTAAACCTTCAAATGATCTACATATATATACATTATAGTCATCATTAGGTTTTTATGAAGTTTCGTTAACTCAGGGTGTTGGTAACGAGTCATTTTAAACAACGTTTGCCTGATAATAATATACAGAACTGGAATGCAAGAATTAATCATTCACCACGCAGTAATTTCTTTAAATCCATTTTCACCTTCAACTTTCATTTTTATTTAAATTGTAATTTCAGTAATAATTTAATTGCTGCAATGTCAAGGTTACTACTCTCATCACATAATCTTTCCATTGAATCTGGAAGGTGGCATCGCCCAAACTGTATCCAACGTGAAGATAGAAAATGTATTACATGTAATTAGATCGAAAACGAATACCATTTTATGATTGAATGCAATTTATATTCTAAAAGATATATTTCTAAGTATTTTTGGTCCAGTCCTAGCATGTATACACTAAAACAACTTTTCGAATGCACTTATGTCTCTAAACCCAGACATTAAAGTACATATGTAATGAAAGCTTTTCGAATTAAGATATGGTTTGTAATGGTAATATACAATGTATAAATAAGTTATTAATATAAATGTTGTGTTGTCTTTACATTTTATGTACTGATATAATTTTCATTTATTTATGTGTATGTGTCATACTTGTGTCAATATGCCCCTTGCCTGTATTGAACATATTATATTATATTATGTTATGTTGTATCATATTATATCATATTGTATTATATTGTATTGTATTATATTATATTATTTTGTATTCTATTAAATTTTATTATATAACCTATAAATAGACGCCTTTTCATTGGCTAAAAAGTAATTTTTTAGAAAAAATATCTAGCGATATTCACCGTTTTTTCTGATATTCACCAGTTTTATAAATAGTAACAGGGGAAGACCAGGGAATCCCATGAGCCGCCTATTAATATCCTTCGCCTTTATCCGTACGCTACGGAATTTTCCGAGGCGCGTTCCGAATGACCACGGAAACTTCCGAAGCTCGTTCGGATGATCATGACAATATTATATAAATATGGCATGTGTACATTTTGTCAACATGAGGAAAATACTGTTAGCCGAGGTTAACAGTATTTACCCGAATGTTGACAATATGTACTGTCACACTGGAAGCCATGCAATATTTATTTCATTATACCGAACAAAAGTACACGTTTGTCAATGCTGTATGTATTAGTTGTTAATTGCCTCTGGAATAATTGAATTTAAATTGAATTTATTAGACAGTCTTTTGACTAAAAGGAATTTGGCCCCATGGCCACATACTAACATACAACACTGTTTCTGTTTAAAATTGATAGTAGCCCATAAAAACAGGTTTTTTTCAGTATGGGAGTGAATTTGTAATATTTTGTCTTCAAAAACTATTTGTTAAAACTGAGAGGACGTAGTTCAGCATATGCTCAAGATGAATTTCCCCTATTCATTTGGAAATCTTTAAAGATGACAGCCCACTCATTCCAGTGATATTCATGTGCCAAACTGAACATCTTTAACGGACTACGATTTGCTGATTTGCATTTTTGTATAGCAGTCTGCGTCCTAAATTACTGTTTACGTATTCACATACCAGTTAGGTAGACATTAATGAAAACACAAATGATAGTTTAGCTATTAAAAAGAGTTGAACACATTTTGGAAACCGAGTTTTTGTATCGTTATGACAAATTCTCCATTTGTCACACTGTTATCAACATGAGCTGCGGACGCGTCAATATTTGTAAATGGGTGTGATTTAGAACTACGTTTTCTCGCGGGACAGGTAGAAAATATATATATAGAGTTTCTAAATGCCTTTTTGAATCTTTTGAGCTGAGAAAATCTATTTTGAATGATTAAAACTAAACTTCGATGATAATTTTCATCATGATAAACCTCCCAAAAGTCCAAAATCCTTCGTCTGCTTACTTAAAGGTGTGTTAGATCATGATTTGTATGTACGTGTTTATATTATTGTCACTCTCTGTTCACTTGTTATATGTCACTGTATATTGTATTATGGGCCGGTGGCCTAGATACTAAAAATAACGATGTTTATGTCTATGTCTTATCTATCGTTATGTATTGAGCTGTGAAGTAATCATTTAGAAGTATTGCCGTTTCCATTTTACTGTTAGATAAATGTGAGTATATACTAGTACATTCTTTTTAAAAGTAGTGAACAGATTACTCAGGAAATATATATTTTTTTAAAAATGAATAACATTCTGTAAATACATCAGTCTTTGAAATATTTCTGAATTAACTTTTCGAAAATTATGGTAACTTTAACGAGTTAGTTGTTCAAAACAAGGATCCGTTTTCTTACAATAGGAAAGAGAACGTGATATTCTTAGGATTTCCATGTAGCTCAACAGTTGCCGTAAACACAAAACACCGTTTATAAATAAGAAAAACTATATCAAAGACTGCACAATTCCCATGTTGTAGTGGCCTCAATTGCTTTAACTCATAGTCTAAGATACAATCTACAAGGCGCCACAGGGAAACGCACAAGTTATTTTGGAAAAATCAAGATAATAACTCACAAATGTTTGCGTTTCGTTGGTTTCAGTCACATAAGTCACATCTACAGTCTTGATGCCCTTGACAGTAAACGACAAATGATTCAGTTTTACAGGATCGCCAAATTGTATTTTCATCTCAATATAGACAGGTTTACCATCCTTTGTGTATGCAAGAGTAAACGTAGAACCACCAAATACGTTTGGTTCTTTCAGGTCGCCTGCCTCATATACGGAGACGCCTTTGTTTGCAGCATTCTCAGAGCTTATCGAATCAACTTTGGCACATTGTTCTGAAATGTGATTACAAACATAAACAGTTAAGTAATATATTTGATAGTTCAAAACATTTATAACAGCCATTACCTGATTATATGATATTATGACAGTCACTACCTTAAACGTTTCTTTTGTCAAAATATTTTAAAAGTCGTCTGTTGCAGATGCGTCCAAACATGTCTGCAGATGGGAAATGGTCAAACTACGGAATTATGACACAAATCAAATGTGGTGAGTCATGTGTTATTTTTGTTAATCATTATAAAAGCTTCACTTATTGACATGTTAGCAATACACCTAGACGATTGCCATAACATGCCGAATGTAGACCCAGATCAAAGTCCATATGGGAAATACTTCAGCTATCAAGAATGTTAATTATTTACATTCCACAATTCCTTATTTAAGTAAGCATAGACAATTACACATCACATGGGATATTTGTTACTTTTGGGTATGCAGTTGAGGTACATACATCACTAAGATTTCTATCAATATACAGGTTGAGGCCCTTCCTCGGTCATATCAAAGACGTTAAAAATGGTAACATTGCTGCCCTCCCTGGCACACAGGATTCAGGGATAGCAATACGACTGACTGGCTGGTGTCAGGATAAATCAACCAGACGTTCTGGTAACTTCAACAGGAAACCTTGTGAATCTTTAGAAAGCAGAGTAAAACACCAAACACTTAAAACCTATCAATGAGGCCATTGCTAGAGAAAATATCTATTACATCAAATGTCGGGATGATACGCCAAATATACGTTTTATAACGTAACAATTTACGATGAAAGTCATATGATGTATGGATGTATCGTAATATAATTTTTTAACTAGTAATAAATGAATTGCCTCAGGCAATAAGGGACCTTCATGCACATGCAAACAGTGACCGCATAGTCATACATATAAATAAAAACCTCACACAGATTCGAACATAGTCGAACATAGTCGAACATGTACTTGCTTTGCTTCGCAAAAGTCCCCATTGTCCGACAAAGTATAACAAATAATCTTATGACAAAGACAAGAATCGAAGTTCTACGACAATATTAACATTTTGGGAGACATACACGAAGATACAATGAGATCCCTATCCGGCTGACGCTGGTCCAATTCAATAACGTTTATAACCCTTTCAAAAGATCAAAAAACTATGCAGCAGATGACTAAGAAAAATTCGAATAACTCTGTAAATGAAATTATTATTGAATGAAGTTGAAAACATCATGGAAAAAGGAAAAAATGATCATTTTGTGCAATTTGTCATTTTTTCACAATGTTTTCAAGCAAAAAAAATTCAGATCATAATAAAAACGTGATTAATTAAATTTAGGTTGATAGTAGAAATCTTAACACATATGATCATGAGCGATGGCAGACTGTGAAGAAGCTGACTAGTATGCATTTTCCCTGGATCAAAGTCAGTAGTCCTGTGGTCTGTGGTTTATGATATTTGGATTTTAACATAATGTTTCTATCACGGAAGCCGGCTTGCTATATATAGATAAGTGTCTTCAGATTTGAGTATCAAAACAAACTATAATATTTTGTCGTACCTTCTTCTGAAGTGGATGTTGTCTGTATTTCTGTTGTTGTCGAAACTTCTTCTGGAAGGAAATTTGTACATAATGATATAAATTTGTAATTTAATTCTTGTAACATAAAGTACATAATGATGTAAATGTGTGAATTAATTCGTGTAACGTCTGAAGAAAACCCATCATTTTATGATATTACAAAACATATTATTGCTATTTGGTTTTGTAAGATAGTATTGTCTAGAAGTAGAACCAACAAGTTATCCTTAAAAAGTAATGAAATTAAGTTTGCCAGTTCATTTACCTTGAGGTTGTGTGGTCTGTGACCTTGTTGTCTCCGCTGATGTTACTTCAGTTGGTATTACTGATGTTCCCCCAGACACGGTTGGAGATGGAGCACTCGTCGGTCCAACGGTTGTAGCACCCGGTGCTGTAGAAATCGAAGGCGTAGGCATCGTCGTTCCTAGAGAAGACATAATCAGCACTTGCATATTAGTAAAGTATTAATTATTTCACGTTTTCCTTCTTTTCGAAACCTTACGTCTTGACTAATCAAATGTTTTTTTAAGTGTTTATGGTTACTCGGCGATGTGTATTAGGCCATGTGCGAACAATGCATAGTAAATGATTCTCGTCAGGCAATAAGCGGTCATGAAGCACATGCAAACAGTGAGGGCATAGTCGTACATCTAAAACATACACTCACAGTTCAGCATAATATCGAACATGCGCGCATTAATTCGCAAGTGTTCTCAAACTTGGCTGAAAGATGAAGCAAGAGAAGAAAACCAAAACACGCCGATACCTCCCGTATGATGCAGGCAGCACAGACTACTGTCAAATTAACAAATTTAGAGCCACATACTCATAACAAACATAGCGCTCGAAAGCAGGGGTTTTGTTTCAAGTGTTGAAAGCCCGGACATTAGCAATCAGACTGTAGAGTAAAAGTCACATATTTTCAGCTTCAAGAGAGAAGTAAACTGTACATAGATATGTGTTTTAAAGTGAATATCTGCAACGATGTAATATTTTGGTAAACTGAGATAATAAAAATGTTTCTATTATTTTGAGAACTGGTAGTAGAAAATCTTTTTAAGGTACTAGTCAATTAAATATGTAGGAACAGTAGTATTTATGTTGATTATGGATAGATTCCTAGAAGCTCGAATTAAGGAGCAGATTTTCTAAGCAGATTTCACGATAGTCATGATTGGTCTGTTGTTGACTGGTTGTTAAGGTAAACTAACAGGACATACTAACATAGCATAACTTTACAAAGTGTTGTAAGCAACATGAATGACGACCATTCCGCGGAGTTAGTGTTCTGAGCTGGGCTGGCAAAACAACGTATGACAGAACACCGCTAGTTGTTCAATTAGCAATCAATGCTGAAAGTATAGCCTAATTTAGTTGGAGATCGAGTATTATCATATATGCCTATATTTGTATCAATTAGAGAAATTGTACTTTATGAGCATATTTTATGTTTGTTTTTGCTCTCAAATTTTTCAAAGCAGTTTAAGTTTTCTAGGAAGAAAACCCTCAATGTGAAGGACCTAAATTGAACAGACCTGTTCAATATCGGACATCATTGAAGCAAACACCAAACTAATGGATACTGTTTTCTCTCCTTTCTATGATAATTTAGTAATTTCTAAAGTGTATAATATATTTTATCTGAACATGTGATAACTCAAACAATTTGGATTACAAATAACCAAGACAAACATTCTAATGAGCTAAAACGGTAGTCTATCGAGTAAGAACTAAATTTTTCTTAAATTTGGAATCGCCTAATTTTGAACACATTATGACCAATTTTAGAACGTAACATAAAAATCACCAAGACAACATACTGGCAAACTAACATTATTCTAGCGTCAAAATATGCAGCTTTTCTCAAATTTACTAGCACTAGAGTGCACTATTATTAAAAATCGCAGGGCCTACACCGAGATACTGCTTGTTACTTTGCACGATTTTTTATACGATCGCCACTACAGTGCCATCGGCGCTTTGATTTTTTTCAATATATGTGAAATGTTTTGAAAATTGAAAGTGGCAACATTCATATTTTTTTAAGACGCCATGTATCACTAAGGGTATTTCTGAGTACTAAAGAGTACGCATTGTATTTGTCTAGAGTAAAGTACGGTCAGACGCTTCACTGTATCGCATTTGTAAGGCTGGACACAGGTTTCTAGGGTTATTTCATCCAAGAGATGATTTTATCTCTGGTTGTTCCAGGGCCAGTCGACCAAATCACATACTATTCATATCTGGCATTGTTTATATGTCTTTTGATTTATCAAAATCGAGGTTTTTATAACTAATATGGTTTTAATATTTGACCAGAAGAATCTGTTAATGATTATGTATATCTCAGTCCTCTTCTAATAACAGCCTACCTGATAAAATGAACATAGTGTTGTTGTTGTTGTTTTTGTTGTTGTTGTCGTTGTTAATTTGTATAGGGCTATGAAATAAGTATAGCTAAGACTGTGACGTACCTTCTTCTGAAGTGGATGTTGTCTTTATTTCTGTCGTTGTTGTTGTCGAAGATTCCCCTGAAAAAAACCGTACATCTTGATGAAATAAAGTTACATCGACAAACGAAAAACCATTTGTTGACATTGCAAAACGTATAATTGCTCAAGATTATAAATGTTATTTCGCGTTTCTCAATTTAGGTCAAATATTGATGAAGTGTTACCTAGTTTGTCAGGTGCTCAATGCTTTTACGTAGTATGAATGAATGAATGAATGAAAGTCTTTATTTTAAGAGGGTGACCCAATTAACATTAGCTAATCTTCCTTGGGGCCCTCTGAATAAAACACATATTTATACATACATACAAACACATTAACAATATAATCAGTGATTTAACAAAATAATATCATATAATAATAGAAATCAAAATATATCAGTTCAATGATGGTAAAAGTTAAAGCATTTTCCCTGTAATTAAGATATAAAATAGCAATACACGACACATTCAAATATAGAACATTTAGCATTAGAGATCAAACAGAGGCAGTGGTTTTGAATTTATTTAAACACCAATTTTTTCATTTTTTTATAGTTAAAATGATTAATCTTTTAAACTTTATTTAAAATTAGAAGTACGAGTATGAAAATTATCCCGACTTTATCCACTTGATAAAATTAGAAGTAAAACTGTTTATTGTAGGACAGAGTCTAATATAATCTGGGATACTATTCCATACTTTAGCCCCAGAGTAAGACATGCTTCCTTTAAATAATTCTTTATTTGGTTTCGGTATTAAAACATTTAAATGGTTTGATGACCTTAATTTTCTGTGATTATTATTATTGTACTGAAACATGTTTTGAATGTAAGACGGAGTGGCATTTTGAAATACCCTATACATAAATTTTGCCTTTTGAAGTAAAATTCTATGTTCAATACTAAGTACATTAATACTCAATAAAGCTTCATTTAGGTTAGTGTATTGCTCACCTAGGATAATATGACATGCCCGCCGCTGTAATCGAATAAGAATTTGAATGTTTGATTTGTTTGTACTTCCCCAAATAATATTACAGAAATCTAAATGTGGTTGTATATATGCCTTATAAAACAGAATCCTATAATGTAATGGCAGAAACAATTTTATTCTTGATAAGAGCCATAAATGTGTGGAAATCTTTTTCCGAACGAAGGTAATGTGATTGTCCCATTTAAGATTTTCATTAATATGAACTCCAAGAATTTTATCCCCTGCTGTTAGCTCTAAATTAACATCTTTATAGTGTAATGATAATTTTTTATTTACCAATTGAGAACGTTTTTGTGGCGTAGTAATTAATAGGACTTTTGTTTTAGCAGCATTTAAAACCATACCATTATCTAAGCACCAGTTACTAACATTATTTAAAGCTCTTTGCAAATTTCTTTCAACTACTGTTTTCGATAAATTTATATCATATATAGTGGTATCGTCTGCATACAGTAAACAGCTTAGTTGACTTCATACAATCGACTTTTCGATAAAATATATCAATCATTGATAATGAACAATTCCTTGACGTTCCGCTTCATAATGTGCGAGATGTGTTTGTTTTGTTGGGGTTTTACGCCCTTTTCAACAGTATTACAGTTATATCACGACGACAGTTCACTTATTCATGAGCCCTCGGTAAACAAACAAGTACTAGGCTAGAAAATGTGCCTTGCCCAAGAGCACTTCACCATGACCACAGCGTCACGATTTGGGATCGAAACCAGGACACAAGGTTCGAAATCCCCGACGCTAACCACTAGGCCAGTGGATTCCTGTAATGTACGAGATAAACAATGAGCGGCAACGGTGCAATGATGGTATAAGATGAGCTCATATTAAAATATTCGGGGAAGAAACATCTAGAAAATTACAACCGTGCTTCTCTTTACGAAGCCAATTTTGAATAAGCATTGAAGAACATGTCTATAGAATGTGTGTATGCATTGCGAACACTGAAGTCCTACATCAAAAATCGCGACTAGACCGGCGGATACAGATCGCGTAAGTATGTTAAGGTTGCTCAACATATCGAGGGCTTGGCGTGAAACGGTTGTAACTAAAAACCCATTTTGAAAACCCTGGTTTAGGGGTAATTTTGACCGCTTTGTAAACAATGCAAATTTAGGTGCCATTGCTCAGAACGAGCAATGGCACCTACATTTCCATTGTTTACCAATAAAAATGATTTAACGCGTATAAATACTTTATGGTGAGGTGATAAACCTTGGTAAACAAAAATACCAATTTTAGTTAAAACCGTTTCACACCAAGCCCTCGATATGTAAGTGATTTCTAAATCCAGTAGAATAGAATAATAGATCAAACGTCGTCAACAGTCCTGATTCTCTTGTTGTTTTTATTTAACAAAGATGTGTATTAAAACAGAACAATGGAGGTACCTTTCGGAAGTTCAAACGATAGGCTGTGACTATTTACAATACGGAACTCTTTATGTTCAAACGTGGTGCGATTACAACATAATGTAATCGAAACTGTTCCATCCCGTGCACATTTGGTATGGTTGATAGGATCGAAATGTCACTACTAATTACCTATTAACTGAGTTCACTAAATCCCTGTTCAAATCAATAAATCCATACATATTAAAATACATACCTCCAGTGTTGATACATCCTTTGATGGTGGGGTTTTCCAATAGTTCTACTTCTTTATTGTCAGTATTCGGTCCAGTCTTTAATGATAACTGGATATATTCAATGGTCAACATCTTATGGAAAGAGAAATATAATATCATTATATACCTGCACATTTTCCTGTGCAAATAGAAGCAGATAGGCATGCATAAATCAAATAAGACGAATACAAAAGTTGGTATTGGTACGTCAATGAAATATGATGAGGGATTATATAAATATGATTGTCGTCTTTCAAAATATGGTAAATCGGCGTGATTCGCACGCCATTCATATATTTTTATTTATGTGTAAATTGTGTTATTTAGTTATTGAATATATCGAAATCTTTATATATTTTCTTGATCATGTCTTAAATGCTATACTACGTATATAATAAATGAAAAAAATAGGTTGCAGTAGCGATATAGGGCTTTGTTTTGTCTACTCGGGTCTTGGTCAAATTGACATTTCTCTCAACTCCGGTCTCGCTTGATATAAAAAAGATCCTCGCACCTCGTAGAAGAATACAAATCCAAGAGTCACTAGTGTAATATAACATCCAATATATATTACATAGATTATATTTGAAAACAAACCTTTATCCGTTTTCCTTATTAAATGTAGATTCATTATGCTACTTGTATAGTCGGTATTTCGATTAATAGATGGAAATGGTTTATTGAAATGTGGCCATTCATAGTTAACGAAACAATTTACTTCAGAAAGTTCGGCTGACAGAATAATTTACCTCATTGTTAGCGTTGAGGGGACCGTAAGCAGTGAACGTTTGATTCGTTATCTTACTCTGCAACTTGAATGGCGTAACCTGTAAGTGGAAGATAATTTGATTACCATTACATGTAAAAGCAAATATATTTATGTGTAATTCCTGACTCTTTCTTGAAAGACAAATGTTTTATTTTGTTTAAAATGAGATATTCTAAATAAATCCTCTTTTTGTGGTTCTTTTACTCAGTATTGCTCATTCACCCTTTCCCTCATACGACAATTCTGCAGCAGACGACTTTGAACACATTTTGTCAAAAAATAGAAAATCTCCCTAATTGAATGGATAACTTATGACTAAAAGTGGAAAACATTGTGTCAATAGGAGAAATTGCTCGTTTTGAGCAATTTCTTCTTTTGTCACTATGTTTTCAAAAAGCCGTCTGCTGCAGAGGCGTCAGAACGCGTCTATATGAGGTAAAGGGTTAAATGTTCACGCATACATCCGTCTGTTTGATACGCAGGATAACAAGATTTGTCATAAGAAGATTGAGTTATATTTTAATGTAGGATTTCCGAGATTTTCAGGGCTTTAAAAGTATTTCAGTTATATCACGGCGACCAGTTCACTAAACCCCGTGTTTACCACTACTCCAAACATAATGTTCACAGGCAATTGAATACCTTCCGACTGAAACTCATTCCATGGATGAAAGACGAGTAGCAATAGTCACATACTCTTAATGGCTTTGTCAATCATCGATAAGAATGAATTGCAAAGTCCCATTTCGAACTCAAGAACCCCAGATCCATTACCTTGGCTTTTTCGATCAAGATTTCACATCCTTTTATTGATATTATAAGTAATTGTCGTTGTCATATGAAGTAAATATATTCACTTTAATCGTTGCTAATAAACAAACCTACGAATTTTTCTGAAGCTTTGCCTTAAATCTTAATAATACCTTTACTACGGGGCAGTTTAATTTAGCTTCGTGTTTTTACACGAAATAAATTAACCATAGAACATGAGTATTCAAGATCAAATTTTGCCCATTTTCTGGCAAATTGTAATAGGAAGTTGAACTTGATTTACTGTTCTCAGTCAACTAAATGCCATATATTCAAGTCTGGTCTACCGGTAAGATTTCCGACTACATGTAGTTGGGATGTATTGCATTAAAGTGCAGCATACGCTTATGTACACACATACCTGTTCCGTGCTTCCTGATGAAGCGAGACGTTTTACAACATTAACTTGTTCACATACTAACCTTTGTAGTTATTGGAGTAAGGCTTCCAGTTACTTTGGTTTTCGTTTCAAAAACTGAGAATGACGATCTATATTTCAATTCCAAAGAGAACAACTTTGCATCCGGTTTAAATCTAAATATCAAATAGATGGTGGATTTGTTCAAAACTTTGTTAAACTTTCCATCAATGGTCCACTTTTCACTACCGTCTTTTAATTCTTCACTAAACATGGATCTAGTAATATCCCCATATCCCTCTCCGGGTTTTTCGCACTTCCCTGAAATTGAGATTAGTCACACAAAACAATTATTCTGTGCATTTGGGATGAATCGCATTACAACAAGGGGGTCAGGAGTCCCAGTATTGTGTCTGAACCAGCTCTTAACTTCCCAAGTTAATTCACCACATTAAGTACATAAAGCGGGACATACCCATTGGTCGACCTAATACATAACCATCCTGGTTTGAGATGGGTTTTCAAAGCAAATTGATGACGCACGACACGGAACATCCTTAGCCGAAGTCCTTATCGTCAATATAATATGAGACGTCTTGCTAGAAAACCAACATTTCGGCCCGTATCAGCCTGAGCATGGCACGTCGGCTTATCTGCACAGACAATTTTCGCCTCCTGTGGATTTTCTGTTTCAGGAATCATTACTCTATACCTATATCCTCCCTGAGACGGAATGTGTCTGCCCGGATTGGCCTGCGCGGACTGCGCAGGCTGATCTGGATCGATACATTACGCAGAGGTCATTATGTTGTTTTTTCACACGGAACGGCTCATATGGTAAACGGGGGTGAATTACAAAAACGCCGATGCTATCCGAACAATAAAGGTGTGAATTATGTTTGTATTTTGTCATCCTGTTTAGGAGAGTATGTCGTTTAAAAGCAAATTATTGAATGACAACGACTGGTGCGGTAAGGGACATTCCGCACATTAAAGCTCAAAGTGGGCTTTAAAATGTCGTGCTTTAGGACAGTGTGCTTTTGTTTAATGTGCGAAGTAACCGCCTCAGTGGTGTAATGGTAGAGTGTCCGCTTTGAAAGTGGGAGGTCATGGGTTCCATACCTGGCCGGGTTATACCAAACACTTTGAAAATGGTAGTAATGGCTGCACTCGTTGGCGATCAAGGTTTTGAGGTTAGCATTTCGACTGACTGGCTTGTGGCTGGATAAATAGACCAGTAGTACTGGTAACGCCATGATATAACTGAATTATTGTTGAAAGGGGCGTAAAAAAACAAAACTATTGTACAAATGTAGGCAAGACAATAGATTAAACTAGTTATTGTCAAAAATAGGCATACTGCAATAAAGATAGGGAAAACACATTACCGCATAGAAGGATACACATCAAATGACGAAACCATAGTACTTTTCAAGCTGTCTTTAAAAAGTAAGGGAGTTTATATTTCCAGATGACTAGCCCAGTTACCTTGAGGTTGCGTTGTATGTGTCATTGTTGTCGCCGTCGATGTCACATGAGTGGATAACCTTGAAGTTCCCAAGGACACGGTTGGAGACAGAGCGCTCGTCGGTCCAACGGTTGTAGCACCTGGTGTTGTAGAAATCAATGGCGTTGTTCCTGGTGTATAAATATTAAGGAATTGCATGTTTTACATGTTATACTTCTTGCACCCGTCCTTCATTTCAGTTAACACAAGTGTCATTTAATATGTTTATTAAATGTTTTTAACCAAGGTAGGCTTTTTAGCTTACTTGTGCATGAAGTGCAAGGTGATCTATTGTGATCACATTTTGTCCGGCGTCCGTCCGGCGTGCGGCGTCCGTCCTGCGTCGTCAGTCGAATTTTTACTTTTAGTAAGTTGTAACTTTGTCGGAATGTTTGTCTTGATGGTATCTAGTAAATGTCGGAATATGGGTCATATCAGTTAAAACAATATAGATCACTAGGCCAAATGAAGGGAAATCTTGTTAACACTCTGGAGGTTGCATTTTGAATCTTTGTCAGAATAATTGTCATGATGTGTTTTCCCATCATGGCCCTCTTGTTTGGATTTCATCTTACTTTGAAAAAGTAAGCACAACAATATTTTGTTTGTGGGAGGGGTTTAGTATATTTGATACGCAGTTAGAAACATTTCCGCTCTATTATATTTGATGGTTTTACGGCAGATATTCTTGATTGCTCTGTTACTTCATCCCACTCTCATCCTAGTGTGTATCTATAAACGAACAAAATATAGCAACCTACATCCTCTGAGCATAGCGTAGCTGAAATACTCTCCATTGGTTGTTTTCACCAATATTCACATATAAATTACACATACCTGTTAGAAGCTCCTTTCAACCCGCACTCTTTCTGGTTTTACAATAAATCTCATTTAGACAACTTTACGTGAACATTTTGGAGTGGAATTTTAAACTACTCATTTTTGTCTATTTAAATCTTCCAATGTGATTTATGACAATATACAACTAAAATGATATAACATACCTTCACGGTCTTCGCATAAAGTTACAGTAAACTGTATCTGTTGTGTCGTTGCTTTAACAGTTACTATTATCTTCGACACGTCCTCAATAGTCCCTAAATTGGTTATATCATCCTGAGAATACATAAGTAAATAAGTTAAATTATTTAAGTTATCAAAAGAAGAAGTGTAGATGTACAATGTATGCGTTTGAGGGCAGTTTTGATGTTATACAGTGACGATCGGTTAGTTGCAGAAACAATTTATGTTTCTGCGGCAAGTGGAATTCAATTTTAAATTTCAACGTGTGATTTTGAAAATATTTTGAAACCTATTTGATTCAAAGGAACGTGTCTTTGTCTTATATAACCTTAGTATTGTGATTCGAAGGTCAAATTAAATTTCTGTTTCATTTTATCATCCTACATGTAAACAAGTGTTGTTAATTGTCAATATGTGAAGTCACAGGTTAGGTGTTTTAAAAGGTTTAGTACTGGCAATTGCAGCACTTAATTAGTTCTTAATTCTTAAATGTTGTGAGATGGTCGACCGGCGCAAACATTGGTCACAAAGAACGTATGAAGGTAATTCCAACAACTATTTTATGCCATTGTGGGTGCTATTCATCAATAGTTTACTAACCAGTCCGACTGACGCCGTATAGATACTATACATGAGTTACGACATTTAACATCGAGAGCTCAATCAGAGATATGTCGTTAAAATCTAAATAACAGTGAAAAGAGTATTAAGGTATTCCGAGGTAAATAGGTATGTTGTTTTGGCTAAAATAAAAGATTTTGTTTTCGGATCCCGTTACAGCTCGTTTATGTGTTCCCTGTTCGTTTAAAGATACGTTGAATGTGTGTATAATGGTTAGTCAATCTAAGTCACTTTGCAAATGATATAAAGTAATAAAACGTCCATTTTATGGAAGCCTAGTTGTTTGATTTAAGTCGAGCCATTAAAACTCAGGCTGTAACAAGAAGGACTATCAATCCAGCGGTAATGAGTTCGAACCCTGGCATGACCATTCATTCTTTTCTAAGATTTGCGAAAGTCATGGTAATCAATGCCATTCGTTTTCCACCAATGTGATAGAAAGTGTATTTTAAAGGTTAGCCCGTTAAAGACGGTTAGGTAACCTGTCGGAGTTATATAATTGAGGTATTGTTGAAAACAGCGTTATCTCCAATCAATCAATCAATCAGTTTAGCCTTAAATACGACGAGGACATAAAAATGCGATGAGACATCCGTTGTACAATGTGACCAATTTGCTTCAACATTTTGTTTGGACGGCTTTTTGTTAAAAACTAAATTAGTAGAGACAATATAGTCTGGCCTTTAAAAGCTGGTTGTTAGGTTGTTACGACACTGAGAGTTGAAATCATTTTCATTTAGACGAAGGAATTGTCAAATTTTTTACATTTCCATGAATACTCGATACCGATGCTTAATCACCATAAACATTTTACCAAAAGTTGATAAGGCAAAATTCGACAACAGCTTCATTGTATGTTTATAACGTGTAATTTGACATGGATATATATTATGAATAAGGAACCATATTATTTTTTATTAAAACAGACCTACACATCATTCTTTCCAGGCAACTCACTACCTTCAAACTAGACTTTTAGCACATTGGTGAAAGAAAAATGACCTAATTCAATAATCACAAATGATGAATAACCGAGCCTGGTTTGAACTCTGACACCTTCGTTCACAGAACTATAAGGTTATACATAAGCTGTCATGTCATTTACCTTGCTATATATAAAGTGGTAAATCAACTCTTAGAATTACGTCTTTCGACATACTTGATGACCGAGTTAATATAAACATACGGAATAAGTGAATTTTATTAGAAAAAATATTCGTTAAATATTGTAAAAGAATAACTTTTATAGTATTGTGATTACTTGTTTAGTCTCAAAGAAGCAGACAACGCGCTATCATTACAAGCTGAGAGCTTGTTTCGCAATCGCTGTAAAGTAAATACGTTTAAGCTCATTAAAAATTTAAAAGAATCTTGATCGATACAAGAAACTTAACCAATTACAATGTCATACGGTATAATATCTCTATGAGTTATCAATATTGTCAATATGGATGTGGCCTTATATCTACACAGGCTTAAACATAAAAATCGACTTACAATCGGAACGTATTCACCCAACACATCCCGTTTATACCCTACGTCAATCACCGTACCCGGTAAATCAATCGATTCAAGTGTGTTTTTAAGTATCGGGGAGCTGAAGGTAATAATCACATCTATATCGCCACTCGTGCCACTCGTGCGATCGGAAGTAAAATAGTTATCATCATCAGGAAATTTATATGTCTTTGGTTGTTCCATATCTCCCGTGCAGGTACCTGTATGAAAGATTCATAGAAAGTAAATAATGAGATGAGCCATGGTCCAGGGGAAAAACACAAACAAATAATTATGATGTTTCTTGCAATGTAACAAAACAACTTATAGACACTATTTTCAGGGAATACAGACATCAGATTTATTAATAAGAACTTTCTACAAACTGAGCAGTAATTATATATCAATTTAACCATGCCGTTGTCCTGTGTTTCAGTTATATTCCAATGTCCGATCACTTAAGGATTAATTCTTATTTTTCGTGCGTTCATACTGCATGAACGCACGAAAAATAAGAATCAATCCTTATATTTACATTTTCCCCTTTTCATTACTTTATTGTTTTCGACCTAAAAGTTTTGAATATTGAAATAAACAATGACGTCATAATCCCTAATTAGGTCGTGAAAAAAGGTCGACCGGTTCATGCAAAATGAACTCAAATTGTATTGTACTGAAAATCAAGTGCGAATGTAAGTATTTATTCATGAACAATGGTTGAATAACAAGATCTAGATTGGGATATGATTCTTGGGAACACCTCCATGACCACCGCGAGGTAGTACAGAATATGGGACGCCCGGTACCAAACGACTACGCTTACCACGTGACGGAATCCTCATCGGATATTGATAATAAATTCAAGATATTCTGTTACCATCACACGATAGGTTTAGATTACTTTTAACATGGTTATTGAAAGGAACTCATGTTTCGTCAATAACCAATTACTTAAAGCAATGTCAAAGTTTGTGATATCGACTTTCTGGCAGGAGGGGGAAGTGAACCCTGCACGTCCTGCAGACAGACGACGCAAAAACGCTAACAGTTTATTATTTTTCCTATAAAACAGTCTCACAATTTTGGTTTTGAAAAGGAATATTCTAAAGGTACATGTAACGGTTTTAAAATGGCGTTGATTTTAAAAAGTAGCACTGAAATTGTGAAATCTTTAAACTTGAAACGGAAAAGTTTGTAAATGGCCTAACACCATGACATAACGGAACCGTGTCATTTAACAACAGCTTTGATAATTCGAAACAAATTCGATGAATGGTTTCGTATTGTCCATAGGTAACACGCAGGGAAAACAACAATTCAATTACTATGATACTTTCTGAAATGACCCTAACTTTCCGAAAGGGCAGCCATTTTGTGTATGTAATAAAAATAAAATAAAAAGCGGTCATGCAATATAGAGGATTGAAAATAAAGTATCTTCGACTAGGCAATAAAATGTTTTCGATATTTATGGACATAGAAATGGGTTATGAATTGATAAATAAAAAACATTGAAGGTATGAAATAGTTTATGTATATGTATTATTACTGTGCGTACTCCATAATTGACAAAACCAATATGAATTCCAAATATATAGTAGTCATGCAAAAAACACGAATTAAACAGTAAGTCGGTCTAGTAAATCATTTCTTTTTCAAACATTTTACAGGTTTGTCTAAAATATGTAACACCTATATATACATGTAATTATGCGCAAAATGAGGCAAAAGTGTGACATGTTATCCCTTTCTCTTATATAGACGCTTTCTGACGCCTCTGCAGCAGACGGCTATTTGAAAACATAGTGACAAAAGAAGAAATTGCACAAAACGTGCAATTTCTCCTTTTGACACAATGTTTTCCACTTTTAGTCATAGGTTATCCCCATTCAATTATAGAGATTTTCCATTATTTGACAAAATATGTTCAAAGTCGTCTGCTGCAGAATTATCGTACGGGGGAAAGGGTTAAATCTCCGTGTACGCAGATAATGAACGATCAATTGAGACTAGCGGCTGTTCACAAGACAGGCGACCCTATGTACACGTGTATAACATAGTCACTTCTATAAACAGCTCTATAGTCTAAAGACATGTCAATTTGAATACTTCCCCTGTTATACATAAAGCAAACGAAAACTATGGACCAAAAAAAAGGTAACTTTTCTGGGCTGGAGTGAAACTCTATTTCCAACAATGTTTATCACAGTTGCCTGCGTTCTGATTCAGAGCCGCGTTCTAAAGACCTAAACATCTTAAGAACCGATGCATTTCTGTGTTTACTTAAGATAGATGAGCCGCTCTACACAATAAATAGTGGCACACAATAGCCTGATTGCAATGTGAGCCGTCCAACGAGAAAAACCAACAGTCTGGACTCTACGTAAAGTAACGATCCGGATCAGCCTTATCATGCTGCGCAGGCTTACCCGGTTAGATACCTTTCGCCTCATGTGGATTTTCTGTTTCAGGAAGCATTACTCTATACCTCTTTTCCCCTGAGAGTATGTCAGCTCGGATCAGTCTACGTGGACTGCACATGCTGATCTGGGTCGATACATTACACAGAGGCCATAATGTTGGTTTTCTCGCGGGAAGGCTCAATTATAAGTTACATCCTTAACAATGTAAAGGAGAAACGAACATTTAAGCTTGTGGCAGTACTTATGTATATAATAAGTTCAAAAAATATTTGTAACTTACCTGAAGTTGATGTGGTAGCAACAGTAGCTATAAAAGCAAAACAAAACAAAATGTTATTTTAACAGTAGAATTAAGAAATAACAGTTTTGCTAAAATAATGAAAGGCTAGTAAAAGGTTTGAACACGTCTGCCGGATTTATATTTAGCAGCAAACAGTCAATGTAATATCACAGCATACACAGTTTATAGATCATGATGTTCTGGTTTTTAACACGGAAATAGGCATTACTCCTTGTCCACAAATAACAAGTATGCAGCAGCAACTGTATAATCTTATTGGCAATACAATTTAAAATATCTTTAAATGAAACAAATATGTTTATATAAAGAGATTGAAACGTTTTGGCCAAAGTGAAATTGCTGAAAATGAGCAATTTTGCTATTTATCGCGATGTCTTAAACCATCGACAAATGTCGCCATGTATCACTAAGGGTATTTCTGAGTACTAAAGGGTACGCATTGTATTTGTCTAGAGTAAAGTAAGGTCAGACGCTCAACTGTATCGCATTTGAAGTCTGGACACAGGTTTCCAGGGTTATGTCATCCAAGAGATGATTTTATCTCTAGTTGTTCCTAGGCCAGTCGAACAAATCACATGATATTCATATCTGGCATTGTTAATATATGTCTGATTGATTTATAAAAATCGAGGTATTGTTTTAATATTTGACCAGAAGAATATGTTAATGATTATGTGTATCTCAGTCCTCTTTTAATAACAGCCTACCTGATAAAATGAACATAGTGTTGTTGTTGTTGTTGTTGTTGTTGTTGTTGTTGTTGTTGTTGTTGTTGTTAATTTGTATAGGGCTATGAAATAAGTATAGCTAAGACTGTGACGTACCTTCTTCTGAAGTGGATGTTGTCTTTATTTCTGTCGTTGTTGTTGTCGAAGATTCCCCTGAAATAAAAACGTACATCTTGATGAAATAAAGTTACATCGACAAACGAAAAACCATTTGTTGACATTGCAAAACGTATAATTGCTCAAGATTATAAATGTTATTTCGCGTTTCTCAATTTAGGTCAAATATTGATGAAGTGTTACCCGTTTATCAGGTGCTCAATGCTTTTACGTAGTAAACAGCTTAGTTGACTTCATACAATCGACTTTTCGATAAAATATATAAATCATTGATAATGAAAAATTCCTTGACGTTCCGCTTCATAATGTGCGAGATGTGTTTGTTTTGTTGGGGTTTTACGCCCTTTTCAACAGTATTACAGTTATATCACGACGACAGTTCACTTATTCATGAGCCCTCGGTAAACAAACAAGTACTAGGCTAGAAAATGTGCCTTGCCCAAGAGCACTTCACCATGACCACAGCGTCACGATTTGGGATCGAAACCAGGACACAAGGTTCGAAATCCCCGACGCTAACCACTAGGCCACAGTGGATTCCTGTAATGTACGAGATAAACAATGAGCGGCAACGGTGCAATGATGGTATAAGATGAGCTCATATTAAAATATTCGAGGAAGAAACATCTAGAAAATTACAACCGTGCTTCTCTTTACGAAGCCAATTTTGAATAAGCATTGAAGAACATGTCTATAGAATGTGTGTATGCATTGCGAACACTGAAGTCCTACATCAAAAATCGCGACTAGACCGGCGGATACAGATCGCGTAAGCATGTTAAGGTTGCTCAACATATCGAGGGCTTGGCGTGAAACGGTTGTAACTAAAAACCCATTTTGAAAACCCTGGTTTAGGGGTAATTTTGACCGCTTTGTAAACAATGCAAATTTAGGTGCCATTGCTCAGAACGAGCAATGGCACCTAAATTTCCATTGTTTACCAAGAAAAATGATTTAACGCTTATAAATACTTTATGGTGAGGTGATAAACCTTGGTAAACAAAAATACCAATTTTAGTTAAAACCGTTTCACACCAAGCCCTCGATATGTAAGTGATTTCTAAATCCAGTAGAATAGAATAATAGATCAAACGTCGTCAACAGTCGTGATTCTCTTGTTGTTTTTATTTAACAAAGATGTGTATTAAAACAGAACAATGGAGGTACCTTTCGGAAGTTCAAACGATAGGCTGTGACTATTTACAATAAGGAACTATTTATGTTCAAACGTGGTGCGATTACAACATAATGTAATCGAAACTGTTCCATCCCGTGCACATTTGGTATGGTTGATAGGATCGAAATGTCACTACTAATTACCTATTAACTGAGTTCACTAAATCCCTGTTCAAATCAATAAATCTATACATATTAAAATACATACCTCCAGTGTTGATACATCCTTTGATGGTGGGGTTTTCCAATAGTTCTACTTCTTTATTGTCAGTATTCGGTCCAGTCTTTAATGATAACTGGATATATTCAATGGTCAACATCTTATGGAAAGAGAAATATAATATCATTATATACCTGCACATTTTCCTGTGCAAATAGAAGCAGATAGGCATGCATAAATCAAATAAGACGAATACAAAAGTTGGTAATGGTACGTCAATGAAATATGATGAGGGATTATATAAATATGATTGTCGTCTTTCAAAATATGGTAAATCGGCGTGATTCGCACGCCATTCATATATTTTTATTTATGTGTAAATTGTGTTATTTAGTTATTGAATATATCGAAATCTTTATATATTTTCTTGATCATGTCTTAAATGCTATACTACGTATATAATAAATGAAAAAAATAGGTTGCAGTAGCGATATAGGGCTTTGTTTTGTCTACTCGGGTCTTGGTCAAATTGACATTTCTCTCAACTCCGGTCTCGCTTGATATAAAAAAAATCCTCGCACCTCGTAGAAGAATACAAATCCAAGAGTCACTAGTGTAATATAACATCCAATATATATTACATAGATTATATTTGAAAACAAACCTTTATCCGTTTTCCTTATTAAATGTAGATTCATTATGCTACTTGTATAGTCAGTATTTCGATCAATAGATGGAAATGGTTTATTGAAATGTGGCCATTCATAGTTAACGAAACAATTTACTTCAGAAAGTTCGGCTGACAGAATAATTTACCTCATTGTTAGCGTTGAGGGGACCGTAAGCAGTGAACGTTTGATTCGTTATCTTACTCTGCAACTTGAATGGCGTAACCTGTAAGTGGAAGATAATTTGATTACCATTACATGTAAAAGCAAATATATTTATGTGTAATTCCTGACTCTTTCTTGAAAGACAAATGTTTAATTTTGTTTAAAATGAGATATTCTAAATAAATCCTCTTTTTGTGGTTCTTTTACTCAGTATTGCTCATTAACCCTTTCCCTCATACGACAATTCTGCAGCAGACGACTTTGAACAAATTTTGTCAAAAAATAGAAAATCTCCCTAATTGAATGGATAACTTATGACTAAAAGTGGAAAACATTGTGTCAATAGGAGAAATTGCTCGTTTTGAGCAATTTCTTCTTTTGTCACTATGTTTTCAAAAAGCCGTCTGATGCAGAGGCGTCAGAACGCGTCTATATGAGGTAAAGGGTTAAATGTTCACGCATACATCCGTCTGTTTGATACGCAGGATAACAAGATTTGTCATAAGAAGATTGAGTTATATTTTAATGTAGGATTTCCGAGATTTTCAGGGCTTTAAAAGTATTTCAGTTATATCACGGCGACCAGTTCACTAAACCCTGTGTTTACCACTACTCCAAACATAATGTTCACAGGCAATTGAATACCTTCCGACTGAAACTCATTCCATGGATGAAAGACGAGTAGCAATAGTCACATACTCTTAATGGCTTTGTCAATCATCGATAAGAATGAATTGCAAAGTCCCATTTCGAACTCAAGAACCCCAGATCCATTACCTTGGCTTTTTCGATCAAGATTTCACATCCTTTTATTGATATTATAAGTAATTGTCGTTGTCATATGCAGTAAATATATTCACTTTAATCGTTGCTAATAAACAAACCTACGAATTTTTCTGAAGCTTTGCCTTAAATCTTAATAATACCTTTACTACGGGGCAGTTTAATTTAGCTTCGTGTTTTTACACGAAATAAATTAACCATAGAACATGAGTATTCAAGATCAACATTTGCCCATTTTCTGGCAAATTGTAATAGGAAGTTGAACTTGATTTACTGTTCTCAGTCAACTAAATGCCATATATTCAAGTCTGGTCTACCGGTAAGATTTCCGACTACATGTAGTTGGGATGTATTGCATTAAAGTGCAGCATACGCTTATGTACACACATACCTGTTCCGTGCTTCCTGATGAAGCGAGACGTTTTACAACATTAACTTGTTCACATACTAACCTTTGTAGTTATTGGAGTAAGGCTTCCAGTTACTTTGGTTTTCGTTTCAAAAACTGAGAATGACGATCTATATTTCAATTCCAAAGAGAACAACTTTGCATCCGGTTTAAATCTAAATATCAAATAGATGGTGGATTTGTTCAAAACTTTGTTAAACTTTCCATCAATGGTCCACTTTTCACTACCGTCTTTTAATTCTTCACTAAACATGGATCTAGTAATATCCCCATATCCCTCTCCGGGTTTTTCGCACTTCCCTGAAATTGAGATTAGTCACACAAAACAATTATTCTGTGCATTTGGGATGAATCGCATTACAACAAGGGGTCAGGAGTCCCAGTATTGTGTCTGAACCAGCTCTTAACTTCCCAAGTTAATTCACCACATTAAGTACATAAAGCGGGACATACCCATTGGTCGACCTAATACATAACCATCCTGGTTTGAGATGGGTTTTCAAAGCAAATTGATGACGCACGACACGGAACATCCTTAGCCGAAGTCCTTATCGTCAATATAATATGAGACGTCTTGCTAGAAAACCAACATTTCGGCCCGTATCAGCTTGAGCATGGCACGTCGGCTTATCTGCACAGACAATTTTCGCCTCCTGTGGATTTTCTGTTTCAGGAATCATTACTCTATACCTATATCCTCCCTGAGACGGAATGTGTCTGCCCGGATTGGCCTGCGCGGACTGCGCAGGCTGATCTGGATCGATACATTACGCAGAGGTCATTATGTTGTTTTTTCTCACGGAACGGCTCATATGGTAAACGGGGGTGAATTACAAAAACGTCGATGCTATCCGAACAATAAAGGTGTGAATTATGTTTGTATTGTGTCATCCTGTTTAGTAGAGTATGTAGTTTAAAAGCAAATTATTGAATAACAACGACACAATACTTCCGCACATTAAAGCTCAAAGTGTGCTTTAAAATGTCGTGCTTTAGGACAGTGTGCTTTTGTTTAATGTGCGAAGTAACCGCCTCAGTGGTGTAATGGTAGAGTGTCCGCTTTGAAAGTGGGAGGTCATGGGTTCCATACCCGGCCGGGTTATACCAAACACTTTGAAAATGGTAGTAATGGCTGCACTCGTTGGCGATCAAGGTTTTGAGGTTAGCATTTCGACTGACTGGCTTGTGTCTGGATAAATAGACCAGTAGTACTGGTAACGCCATGATATAACTGAATTATTGTTGAAAGGGGCGTAAAAAAAAAAACTATTGTACAAATGTAGGCAAGACAATAGATTAAACTAGTTATTGTCAAAAATAGGCATACTGCAATAAAGATAGGGAAAACACATTACCGCATAGAAGGATACACATCAAATGACGAAACCATAGTACTTTTCAAGCTGTCTTTAAAAAGTAAGGGAGTTTATATTTCCAGATGACTAGCCCAGTTACCTTGAGGTTGCGTTGTATGTGTCATTGTTGTCGCCGTCGATGTCACATGAGTGGATACCCTTGAAGTTCCCAAGGACACGGTTGGAGACAGAGCGCTCGTCGGTCCAACGGTTGTAGCACCTGGTGTTGTAGAAATCAATGGCGTTGTTCCTGGTGTATAAATATTAAGGAATTGCATATTGCAAGTTATACTTCTTGCACCCGTCCTTCTTTTCAGTTAACACAAGTGTCATTCAATATGTTAATTAAATGTTTTTAACCTAGGTAGGCATTTTAGCTTACTTGTGCATGAAGTGGAAGGTGATCTATTGTGATCACATTTTGTCCGGTGTCCGTCCGGCGTGCGGCGTCCGTCCTGCGTCGTCAGTCGAATTTTTACTTTTAGTAAGTTGTAACTTTGTCGGAATGTTTGTCTTGATGGTATCTAGTAAATGTCGGAATATGGGTCATATCAGTTAAAACAATATAGATCACTAGGCCAAATGAAGGGAAATCTTGTTAACACTCTGGAGGTTGCATTTTGAATCTTTGTCAGAATAATTGTCATGATGTGTTTTCCCATCATGGCCCTCTTGTTTGGATTTCATCTTACTTTGAAAAAGTAAGCACAACAATATTGTGTTTGTGGGAGGGGTTTAGTATATTTGATACGCAGTTAGAAACATTTCGCACTCTATTATATTTGATGGTTTTACGGCAGATATTCTTGATTGCTCTGTTACTTCATCCCACTCTCATCCTAGTGTGAATCTATAAACGAACAAAATATAGCAACCTACATCCTCTGAGCATAGCGTAGCTGAAATACTCTCCATTGGTTGTTTTCACCAATATTCACATATAAATTACACATACCTGTTAGAAGCTCCTATCAACCCGCACTCTTTCTGGTTTTACAATAAATCTCATTTAGACAACTTTATGTGAACATTTTGGAGTGGAATTTTAAACTACTCATTTTTGTCTATTTAAATCTTCCAATGTGATTTATGACAATATACAACTAAAATGATATAACATACCTTCACGGTGTTCGCATAAAGTTACAGTAAACTGTATCGGTTGTGTCGTTGCTTTAACAGTTACTATTATCTTCGAAACGTCCTCAATAGTCCCTAAATTGGTTATATCCTCCTGAGAATACGTAAGTAAATAAGTTAAATTATTTAAGTTATCAAAAGAAGAAGTGTAGATGTACAATGTATGCGTTTGAGGGCAGTTTTGATGTTATACAGTGACGATCGGTTAGTTGCAGAAACAATTTATGTTGCTGCGGCAAGTGGAATTCAATTTTAAATTTCAACGTGTGATTTTGAAAATATTTTGAAACCTATTTGATTCAAAGGAACGTGTCTTTGTCTTATATAACCTTAGTATTGTGATTCGAAGGTCAAATTAAATGTCTGTTTCATTTTATCATCCTACATGTAAACACGTGTTGTTAATTGTCAATATGTGAAGTCACAGGTTAGGTGTTTTAAAAGGTTTAGTACTGGCAATTGCAGCACGTAATTAGTTCTTAATACTTAAATGTTGTGAGATAGTCGACCGGCGCAAGCATTGGTCACAAAGAACGTATGAAAGTAATTCAGAAAACTATTTTATGCCTATTTGGGCGAATTAGTAATGAAATTAAAAAGGGTATAGTACCTCGCGGTGCAATTATTCATCAATATTTTACTAACCAGTCCGACTGACGCCGTATAGATACTATACATGAGTTACGACATTTAACATCGAGAGCTCAATCGGAGATATGTCGTTAAAATCTAAATAACAGTTAAAAGAGTATTAAGGTATTCCGAGGTAAATAGGTATGTTGTTTTGGCTAAAATAAAAGATTTTGTCTTCTGATACCCGTTACAGCTCGTTTATGTGTTCCCTGTTCGTTTAAAGATACGTTGAATGTGTGTATAATGGGTAGTCAATCTAAGTCACTTTGCAAATGATATAAAGTAATAAAACGTCCATTTTATGGATGCCTAGTTGTTTGATTTAAGTCGAGCCATTATAACTCAGGCTGTAACAAAAAGGACTATCAATCCAGCGGTCATGAGTTCGAACCCTGGCATGACCATTCATTTTTTTCTAAGATTGGCGAAAGTCATGGTAATCAATGTCATTCGTTTTCCACCAATGTGATAGAACGTGTATTTTAAAGGTTAGCCCGTTAAAGACGGTTAGGTAACCTGTCGGAGTTATATAATTGAGGTATCGTTGAAAACAGCGTTATCTCCAATCAATCAATCAATCAGTTTAGCATTAAATACGACGAGAAAATAAAAATGCCACGAGACATCCGTTGAAAAATGTGACCAATTTGCTTCAACATTTTGTTTGGACGGCTTTTTGTTAAAAACTAAATGATTAGAGATAATATAGTCTGGCCTTTAAAAGCTGGTTGTTAGGTTGTTACGACACTGAGAGTTGAAATCATTTTCATTTAGACGAAGGAATTGTCAAATTTTTTACATTTCCATGAATACTCGATACCGATGCTTAATCACCATAAACATTTTACCAAAAGTTGATAAGGCAAAATTCGACAACAGCTTCATTGTATGTTTATAACGTGTAATTTGACATGGATATATATTATGAATAAGGAACCATATTATTTTTTATTAAAACAGACCTACACATCATTCTTTCCAGGCAACTCACTACCTTCAAACTAGACTTTTAGCACATTGGTGAAAGAAAAATGACCTAATTCAATAATCACAAATGATGAATAACCGAGCCTGGTTTGAACTCTGACACCTTCGTTCACAGAACTATAAGGTTATACATAAGCTGTCATGTCATTTACCTTGCTATATATAAAGTGGTAAATCAACTCTTAGAATTACGTCTTTCGACATACTTGATGACCGAGTTAATATAAACATACGGAATAAGTGAATTTTATTAGAAAAAATATTCGTTAAATATTGTAAAAGAATAACTTTTATAGTATTGTGATTACTTGTTTAGTCTCAAAGAAGCAGACAACGCGCTATCATTACAAGCTGAGAGCTTGTTTCGCAATCGCTGTAAAGTAAATACGTTTAAGCTCATTAAAAATTTAAAAGAATCTTGATCGATACAAGAAACTTAACCAATTACAATGTCATACGGTATAATATCTCAATGAGTTATCAATATTGTCAATATGGATGTGGCCTTATATCTACACAGGCTTAAACATAAAAATCGACTTACAATAGGAACGTATTCACCCAACACATCCCGTTTATACCCTACGTCAATCACCGTACCCGGTAAATCAATCGATTCAAGTGTGTTTTTAAGTATCGGGGAGCTGAAGGTAATAATCACATCTATATCGCCACTCGTGCCACTCGTGCGATCGGAAGTAAAATAGTTATCATCATCAGGAAATTTATATGTCTTTGGTTGTTCCATATCTCCCGTGCAGGTACCTGTATGAAAGATTCATAGAAAGTAAATAATGAGATGAGCCATGGGAAAAACACAAACAAATAATTATGATGTTTCTTGCAATGTAACAAAACAACTTATAGACACTATTTTCAGGGAATACAGACATCAGATTTATTAATAAGAACTTTCTACAAACTGAGCAGTAATTATATATCAATTTAACCATGCCGTTGTCCTGTGTTTCAGTTATATTCCAATGTCCGATCACTTAAGGATTAATTCTTATTTTTCGTGCGTTCATACTGCATGAACGCACGAAAAATAAGAATCAATCCTTATATTTACATTTTCCCCTTTTCATTACTTTATTGTTTTCGACCTAAAAGTTTTGAATATTGAAATAAACAATGACGTCATAATCCCTAATTAGGTCGTGAAAAAAGGTCGACCGGTTCATGCAAAATGAACTCAAATTGTATTGTACTGAAAATCAAGTGCGAATGTAAGTATTTATTCATGAACAATGGTTGAATAACAAGATCTAGATTGGGATATGATTCTTGGGAACACCTCCATGACCACCGCGAGGTAGTACAGAATATGGGACGCCCGGTACCAAACGACTACGCTTACCACGTGACGGAATCCTCATCGGATATTGATAATAAATTCAAGATATTCTGTTACCATCACACGATAGGTTTAGATTACTTTTAACATGGTTATTGAAAGGAACTCATGTTTCGTCAATAACCAATTACTTAAAGCAATGTCAAAGTTTGTGATATCGACTTTCTGGCAGGAGGGGGAAGTGAACCCTGCACGTCCTGCAGACAGACGACGCAAAAACGCTAACAGTTTATTATTTTTCCTATAAAACAGTCTCACAATTTTGGTTTTGAAAAGGAATATTCTAAAGGTACATGTAACGGTTTTAAAATGGCGTTGATTTTAAAAAGTAGCACTGAAATTGTGAAATCTTTAAACTTGAAACGGAAAAGTTTGTAAATGGCCTAACACCATGACATAACGGAACCGTGTCATTTAACAACAGCTTTGATAATTCGAAACAAATTCGATGAATGGTTTCGTATTGTCCATAGGTAACACGCAGGGAAAACAACAATTCAATTACTATGATACTTTCTGAAATGACCCTAACTTTCCGAAAGGGCAGCCATTTTGTGTATGTAATAAAAATAAAATAAAAAGCGGTCATGCAATATAGAGGATTGAAAATAAAGTATCTTCGACTAGGCAATAAAATGTTTTCGATATTTATGGACATAGAAATGGGTTATGAATTGATAAATAAAAAACATTGAAGGTATGAAATAGTTTATGTATATGTATTATTACTGTGCGTACTCCATAATTGACAAAACCAATATGAATTCCAAATATATAGTAGTCATGCAAAAAACACGAATTAAACAGTAAGTCGGTCTAGTAAATCATTTCTTTTTCAAACATTTTACAGGTTTGTCTAAAATATGTAACACCTATATATACATGTAATTATGCGCAAAATGAGGCAAAAGTGTGACATGTTATCCCTTTCTCTTATATAGACGCTTTCTGACGCCTCTGCAGCAGACGGCTATTTGAAAACATAGTGACAAAAGAAGAAATTGCACAAAACGTGCAATTTCTCCTTTTGACACAATGTTTTCCACTTTTAGTCATAGGTTATCCCCATTCAATTATAGAGATTTTCCATTATTTGACAAAATATGTTCAAAGTCGTCTGCTGCAGAATTATCGTACGGGGGAAAGGGTTAAATCTCCGTGTACGCAGATAATGAACGATCAATTGAGACTAGCGGCTGTTCACAAGACAGGCGACCCTATGTACACGTGTATAACATAGTCACTTCTATAAACAGCTCTATAGTCTAAAGACATGTCAATTTGAATACTTCCCCTGTTATACATAAAGCAAACGAAAACTATGGACCAAAAAAAAGGTAACTTTTCTGGGCTGGAGTGAAACTCTATTTCCAACAATGTTTATCACAGTTGCCTGCGTTCTGATTCAGAGCCGCGTTCTAAAGACCTAAACATCTTAAGAACCGATGCATTTCTGTGTTTACTTAAGATAGATGAGCCGCTCTACACAATAAATAGTGGCACACAATAGCCTGATTGCAATGTGAGCCGTCCAACGAGAAAAACCAACAGTCTGGACTCTACGTAAAGTAACGATCCGGATCAGCCTTATCATGCTGCGCAGGCTTACCCGGTTAGATACCTTTCGCCTCATGTGGATTTTCTGTTTCAGGAAGCATTACTCTATACCTCTTTTCCCCTGAGAGTATGTCAGCTCGGATCAGTCTACGTGGACTGCACATGCTGATCTGGGTCGATACATTACACAGAGGCCATAATGTTGGTTTTCTCGCGGGAAGGCTCAATTATAAGTTACATCCTTAACAATGTAAAGGAGAAACGAACATTTAAGCTTGTGGCAGTACTTATGTATATAATAAGTTCAAAAAATATTTGTAACTTACCTGAAGTTGATGTGGTAGCAACAGTAGCTATAAAAGCAAAACAAAACAAAATGTTATTTTAACAGTAGAATTAAGAAATAACAGTTTTGCTAAAATAATGAAAGGCTAGTAAAAGGTTTGAACACGTCTGCCGGATTTATATTTAGCAGCAAACAGTCAATGTAATATCACAGCATACACAGTTTATAGATCATGATGTTCTGGTTTTTAACACGGAAATAGGCATTACTCCTTGTCCACAAATAACAAGTATGCAGCAGCAACTGTATAATCTTATTGGCAATACAATTTAAAATATCTTTAAATGAAACAAATATGTTTATATAAAGAGATTGAAACGTTTTGGCCAAAGTGAAATTGCTGAAAATGAGCAATTTTGCTATTTATCGCGATGTCTTAAACCATCGACAAATGTCGCCATGTATCACTAAGGGTATTTCTGAGTACTAAAGGGTACGCATTGTATTTGTCTAGAGTAAAGTAAGGTCAGACGCTCAACTGTATCGCATTTGAAGTCTGGACACAGGTTTCCAGGGTTATGTCATCCAAGAGATGATTTTATCTCTAGTTGTTCCTAGGCCAGTCGAACAAATCACATGATATTCATATCTGGCATTGTTAATATATGTCTGATTGATTTATAAAAATCGAGGTATTGTTTTAATATTTGACCAGAAGAATATGTTAATGATTATGTGTATCTCAGTCCTCTTTTAATAACAGCCTACCTGATAAAATGAACATAGTGTTGTTGTTGTTGTTGTTGTTGTTGTTGTTGTTGTTGTTGTTGTTGTTGTTGTTAATTTGTATAGGGCTATGAAATAAGTATAGCTAAGACTGTGACGTACCTTCTTCTGAAGTGGATGTTGTCTTTATTTCTGTCGTTGTTGTTGTCGAAGATTCCCCTGAAATAAAAACGTACATCTTGATGAAATAAAGTTACATCGACAAACGAAAAACCATTTGTTGACATTGCAAAACGTATAATTGCTCAAGATTATAAATGTTATTTCGCGTTTCTCAATTTAGGTCAAATATTGATGAAGTGTTACCCGTTTATCAGGTGCTCAATGCTTTTACGTAGTAAACAGCTTAGTTGACTTCATACAATCGACTTTTCGATAAAATATATAAATCATTGATAATGAAAAATTCCTTGACGTTCCGCTTCATAATGTGCGAGATGTGTTTGTTTTGTTGGGGTTTTACGCCCTTTTCAACAGTATTACAGTTATATCACGACGACAGTTCACTTATTCATGAGCCCTCGGTAAACAAACAAGTACTAGGCTAGAAAATGTGCCTTGCCCAAGAGCACTTCACCATGACCACAGCGTCACGATTTGGGATCGAAACCAGGACACAAGGTTCGAAATCCCCGACGCTAACCACTAGGCCACAGTGGATTCCTGTAATGTACGAGATAAACAATGAGCGGCAACGGTGCAATGATGGTATAAGATGAGCTCATATTAAAATATTCGAGGAAGAAACATCTAGAAAATTACAACCGTGCTTCTCTTTACGAAGCCAATTTTGAATAAGCATTGAAGAACATGTCTATAGAATGTGTGTATGCATTGCGAACACTGAAGTCCTACATCAAAAATCGCGACTAGACCGGCGGATACAGATCGCGTAAGCATGTTAAGGTTGCTCAACATATCGAGGGCTTGGCGTGAAACGGTTGTAACTAAAAACCCATTTTGAAAACCCTGGTTTAGGGGTAATTTTGACCGCTTTGTAAACAATGCAAATTTAGGTGCCATTGCTCAGAACGAGCAATGGCACCTAAGTTTCCATTGTTTACCAAGAAAAATGATTTAACGCTTATAAATACTTTATGGTGAGGTGATAAACCTTGGTAAACAAAAATACCAATTTTAGTTAAAACCGTTTCACACCAAGCCCTCGATATGTAAGTGATTTCTAAATCCAGTAGAATAGAATAATAGATCAAACGTCGTCAACAGTCGTGATTCTCTTGTTGTTTTTATTTAACAAAGATGTGTATTAAAACAGAACAATGGAGGTACCTTTCGGAAGTTCAAACGATAGGCTGTGACTATTTACAATAAGGAACTATTTATGTTCAAACGTGGTGCGATTACAACATAATGTAATCGAAACTGTTCCATCCCGTGCACATTTGGTATGGTTGATAGGATCGAAATGTCACTACTAATTACCTATTAACTGAGTTCACTAAATCCCTGTTCAAATCAATAAATCTATACATATTAAAATACATACCTCCAGTGTTGATACATCCTTTGATGGTGGGGTTTTCCAATAGTTCTACTTCTTTATTGTCAGTATTCGGTCCAGTCTTTAATGATAACTGGATATATTCAATGGTCAACATCTTATGGAAAGAGAAATATAATATCATTATATACCTGCACATTTTCCTGTGCAAATAGAAGCAGATAGGCATGCATAAATCAAATAAGACGAATACAAAAGTTGGTAATGGTACGTCAATGAAATATGATGAGGGATTATATAAATATGATTGTCGTCTTTCAAAATATGGTAAATCGGCGTGATTCGCACGCCATTCATATATTTTTATTTATGTGTAAATTGTGTTATTTAGTTATTGAATATATCGAAATCTTTATATATTTTCTTGATCATGTCTTAAATGCTATACTACGTATATAATAAATGAAAAAAATAGGTTGCAGTAGCGATATAGGGCTTTGTTTTGTCTACTCGGGTCTTGGTCAAATTGACATTTCTCTCAACTCCGGTCTCGCTTGATATAAAAAAAATCCTCGCACCTCGTAGAAGAATACAAATCCAAGAGTCACTAGTGTAATATAACATCCAATATATATTACATAGATTATATTTGAAAACAAACCTTTATCCGTTTTCCTTATTAAATGTAGATTCATTATGCTACTTGTATAGTCAGTATTTCGATCAATAGATGGAAATGGTTTATTGAAATGTGGCCATTCATAGTTAACGAAACAATTTACTTCAGAAAGTTCGGCTGACAGAATAATTTACCTCATTGTTAGCGTTGAGGGGACCGTAAGCAGTGAACGTTTGATTCGTTATCTTACTCTGCAACTTGAATGGCGTAACCTGTAAGTGGAAGATAATTTGATTACCATTACATGTAAAAGCAAATATATTTATGTGTAATTCCTGACTCTTTCTTGAAAGACAAATGTTTAATTTTGTTTAAAATGAGATATTCTAAATAAATCCTCTTTTTGTGGTTCTTTTACTCAGTATTGCTCATTAACCCTTTCCCTCATACGACAATTCTGCAGCAGACGACTTTGAACAAATTTTGTCAAAAAATAGAAAATCTCCCTAATTGAATGGATAACTTATGACTAAAAGTGGAAAACATTGTGTCAATAGGAGAAATTGCTCGTTTTGAGCAATTTCTTCTTTTGTCACTATGTTTTCAAAAAGCCGTCTGATGCAGAGGCGTCAGAACGCGTCTATATGAGGTAAAGGGTTAAATGTTCACGCATACATCCGTCTGTTTGATACGCAGGATAACAAGATTTGTCATAAGAAGATTGAGTTATATTTTAATGTAGGATTTCCGAGATTTTCAGGGCTTTAAAAGTATTTCAGTTATATCACGGCGACCAGTTCACTAAACCCTGTGTTTACCACTACTCCAAACATAATGTTCACAGGCAATTGAATACCTTCCGACTGAAACTCATTCCATGGATGAAAGACGAGTAGCAATAGTCACATACTCTTAATGGCTTTGTCAATCATCGATAAGAATGAATTGCAAAGTCCCATTTCGAACTCAAGAACCCCAGATCCATTACCTTGGCTTTTTCGATCAAGATTTCACATCCTTTTATTGATATTATAAGTAATTGTCGTTGTCATATGCAGTAAATATATTCACTTTAATCGTTGCTAATAAACAAACCTACGAATTTTTCTGAAGCTTTGCCTTAAATCTTAATAATACCTTTACTACGGGGCAGTTTAATTTAGCTTCGTGTTTTTACACGAAATAAATTAACCATAGAACATGAGTATTCAAGATCAACATTTGCCCATTTTCTGGCAAATTGTAATAGGAAGTTGAACTTGATTTACTGTTCTCAGTCAACTAAATGCCATATATTCAAGTCTGGTCTACCGGTAAGATTTCCGACTACATGTAGTTGGG
>JASEVX010000007.1:31822012-31907981 GCA_031761405.1 Serripes groenlandicus
TCTCTCTCTCTCTCTCTCTCTCTCTCTCTCTCTCTCTCGTCTCTCTGACGCATGTCGCATTGACATTTGTCAATTCTCGGAAAGAAAGTTGGCCGAGCCGGGATTCGAACTCACAACCCCTAGATTGACAACCCGCGTCGCTACCGACTGAGCTACCGGGGCTCGGCCCCGTATGACATCAATATAAATCGATGATGATGTCAAATGAAGTCAACTTCTCTTTATGCTAGGCAATTCCATATTTGATCCTCAGTCTTGGTGCATTATCTTATTACATTACTGATTAGGTAATAATGATTGCGACAATTCTTACGTCAACTCCTTCAGAGTAAGAATGGAGTTACCGAGTATGGTTATCATTTTGATTTGTTTGAAACTGTTAGTATTTACCAGATAATGACATGTGAGTAGTCAATATGAATGAATTTAACAAGAAGATATTTCGGAAGCAAATATTTTCTTATAAGAACATCTTTTTCCTTCATTAGCAAAGCGTATCACCGCCTGGATCAACGTCGACACACGAAACTGGGGTGACATCGGCGAGTAACACTTATGAAGCTGGAGCTACAAACCTCGGAAGCTGAAGGTACGACGACCTCAGCACATGGAACATTGTCGACACCTGTACCTGGTGTAACACCATCTGGCACTAGTGCAGCCACCACCCCTGCAACTGGAGCTACAAATCCGACTGCTTCTGTCACCGGAAGTCCGACGACCCCTGCAACAGTTATAACATCTACTGTTTCTACACTCTCAACTACGACTGTGTGCGAGAAAGCTGATTTCATGAGGGAAAACATAGTGAATGTCAAAGACATAACCTATGATAAGAATGTCATAAAAGATATTAGTGCACTCATAGGTAATGATTTATATATTAACTTGCTATAGTTTAAATCATTTGCTTCAGAAATCTTTGTTTTTTTTGTTAACATATTTGCTTAGTTGGACGCTTGATGGTTTGTGTAAGCTTTTATATTTTCAAATGGTAAGATTCCAATTTAAGTTGGTAATGTACATTAGGGCGGCACATGTGTCCTCATCTTCATCTTGTAAATAATAGTACGTAACGAATCGTGTTATAATATGTCCAATTAAAGGGAGGTCTTAGATTGTGTTTGGTTGAAACTATATATGCTTAAAATATCTAATTCGGACACGTTCGGCTCTACGGCGCATTTTTTAATGAAACATACAATATGCCCTTTAGAACAGAATGAAATCGGTATTGTTTTGTTTAGCCGTCTTAGTAATACTTAAAGCGATGTTTGATGTTCTATGATAGTATTAACCACCTGTTGGCGATTTTAAATGATAATTGTAGTAGTTTTGTTTTGTCTTGCCTGCCTTCGAAGTGTGACACTTCGCGATCTATTTTTGTCCTTGAAATAATGGTGTTTGGCAAACGGCACATGTATACTTTCAAATATTCTCTTTATACATATTTAATGTACAAATTCGAACATGGGCAGTACAAATGATTCATATATATTTCACAGATACTACTTCCCCACTAAATGTGACTCCAAACGTCGTGAAGCTGAAATTTAAAGTATATGCTACGTTAATGTCTGTCAAACTGGAGAACACAAAGAACGTCAGCAGAATCAAAGTATCCTATACTACGTCGCAAACCGTTAAATCTACAACTCGGTTAGATACAACACAATTGGCATCAGGTGTCACACAAGCTCCCGGCGGCTCGGCAACAGCTGGGGGAGCTCCAACCTCAACAACAGCTGCCTCTGGTGCAACTTCAGCTCCTGGTCAAGTTCCTTCAACAGTAGTAGGGATCAGCACTGGAGTGTCTGAGGCTTTAGGAGCCTCAACTGGAGGTATAGCTTCACAACCATCTGGAACAAACGCAGCACCAGGTGCATCTGTTGCAAGCACTGGTGGTGTTTCACCTACTGCTGCTATAACACCTGGAGATACAGGCGCTGGAGCTGCAACCAGCATTCAAGTTAGTGGCGTTGAATCAACATCATCAGGAACGACAGCTGCGCCAGGTGCTACACTAGTAACAACTACTGGCGAAGGGACGGGACCTGCATCAGGAACTTCAGGTGGTGTTTCGGGGACATCTGCAACACCAGGGTCAACGATTTTCGGTGGCGGAACATCCTCGGAAGGACTTTCAGGTTCATCAGGTGCTCTTGGTACACCGACAGTTTCACCAGGAGGCGGGGTATCAGGAGGAGTTGCCAGTGGTTCGACGAGACCTAATGGTGATGTTAGTGCCACTTCTGCCTCTTCAAGTGATGTAACTTCGGCTGCAGCAGGTGTTACAGTAGCTCCAGGTTCTACGATTCTTGGAGGTGGAACGACTTCTGCTGGTGGTGAAGGAGGAACAACACTTAAACCCGTTGTCCTCGAATCATCCGAAGTTAGTGTTGCGTTTTGTTTCTTTTACGATGATAAAGTACATGTTAATTGAACTGTTGCATGACAAGATCAGTTAACATATACATGTAATTATAAGGTGTTTACCAACCTATCAGTCCCATGACTGCAACATTTCAAATTTACACAGAGTTAATGAATAATAATTGTACCACTAAAACGTCTAGTTATAAAATCCACATGTATAACTATGTATGTACATTGATATCAAACCTTTGAGTTTAGCTTAAGTTTGAGTGTCCATTACACATGAATGAAGGTCATTGGTTGTTTGCCTTACTTCGACATATAGTGCAATATGTGTACACAGACATGAGTATTAAAGCCCAATAAAGCCTGGACATACTATACCCCATATACTATATCGTACAATAGCTTGAAACTTAGCATCCTTTTTCTACCTAGAAAGGAATTTTATAGTCCAATAAACCGTCACCATGTGATTTGAATACTGATGTCTGAGAACATATGGGAATCTTTCTTACGTGACGTCACCATAAACCATATGATATCGTGTTCGCCCGATAAAAAAGCCATACTAATATCTCGTTCATTTTGCCGCCAGTTACGAGAAATTACATAACTTTACATCAACGAGGTGATAACAAAACATGTAGTGTTTTTATTTCCCGGTGAACATTTGCCTCGTGAATCCTATCCCCACTTACCTTCGCAGAACAAACTCCTGCTGATGCACTCGTTTTCGTGTATGCTGGTAACTATACTAATATCCCACATGCAAGGATCAGTGTTAAATTTACTCTATTTTCATATTGTCCAGATTAATAAACATTTCAAGGCGAGAATTTATGTAATAATGTACACATTGTTTTTGGGTGAGACAGGTGTCAATGTAGTCAGTCGAATTTAATGGGTACATGTTGAGAATATACCACAAGAGCATGAATGCTTAAGATTGGTTATAACAGTTTCCTCCATTGAGAACCGTCCTATTCCAAAGCCATTGTGTATGGATCATCATCAAGCCTCGCCATTCAAATGTGAACATCGCTTATCTAGTAATATGTTTTGCTTCAGAACGATCTAATTCCACTGGAGGTGTTGTTACCGGTAAATGAAGTAATCAGATATCTTGAAGTCGAAATTTTCAAAAAGCCCAACAGTACAGCCATGGAATTTAACTTTGCCTTAATCGGTTGCAGACATCGTAAGTTATCCTCTTCCATAATCATATTATGCCAAGCTCTCGTAGCTCAGTCGGTAGCAAACTCCAGCTCGGCAAATTTTCTTTCTGGTGTTTGACGAAAGTCAGCTCGTCAAGTTTCATTCATCTTCCACCAATCGTTGGAAACACACGTGGATAGCTGAATTGGTCGCTGTGATATACACTATAAACTATCTTCCAAACGTCGCTAAACCCCAATCATTCTACAACATTGGAATTGTGCATGTTCGTTTAACCTATTTTCGCTATATAAACCAACACACGAAGATGTCTACCTTATTTTGAGCGAATGGGGAGGCCACGTGTCCACAGCCGATCATTTATGCTAATATAACTGGAATTGAAGGCATCGCCGAAAGACCACTTCAATACAACACAAACATTCCAGAAAAAGAGTCTCAATTGGCGAATGACAATATAAAATTCGCACAAAATTGCATTCTGCTTTTTTCTTTACACATTCGATTGGTATGACTAACGCAATACAAACAAACCTGTTATTGACTTTCATTATTTAAAACGTGTTTGTAATAAGAAGACTGTTAGCATGCCTTTCACAACAGTCCTTTCACGTTAAAATCGTATGCTTACATATACGAGGAATATAACGAAATACACAGACATTATATATGTTTCTGCAAAATGCTTAATAGTACAGTCGATAACGGCCAGTGCTATCAATTCAGGGAACGTGTCAGCGGTTCGTGGCACTGCCATTCTTTCTTTTCGGAGATTGTAACTAGCATAATTCGACCTCCACCAAAGGGCTTAAACGTCTGCATAGGAAGGCGGACAAGTGTATCGGAATACCGATGTGTGCACTACAGGTGTGATAAACTCCGGTTGAATGGATTGTTGATTGATTGGGGTTATGCGCTATTTTCAACATGTTTTCAAATCTTACAGTTAGGTCACCCGTAATATATAAATAGTTCTAAAACTTGAAACAATGACATTGAAATAAGATGAAATCAGCTAGAAGTTTCACAACGATAAGATGACTACACATACTTGATTTCTCCAAAAGATGGAATTCTATTTAAACTTTCATTTTAACTCAATGTGAAATAAAAGTATTTTATCTAACAAAACCTAAATATCTACCATTCTTTGGTTAAACAGCGAAAACAACGACATCATCAACGATGTTGTCAACGAATAGAGTTTCAACCCCAATATCAGCCATCTCCCCTGCATCTGCAGTTACAACATCGGGAGAAGGCGTGACACCCTCTGTCACCGGGATTTCTACGAACCCGGTAGCTGGTACGGGGTCAACACAAACGGGAACTGGTGCAGTCACAACATCTATAACTGGAGCTACAACTCGGGAAGCAGGTTTGACATCCTCTGGTACAGAAGCTGCCACGATAACGTCACCTGGAGCTTCGACAACCCCGAAAACTGGAGCAGCGTCGACAACTGTACCCGGAGTAACAAACGCGGGCACCGCTGAAACTACGGCGCCTGCCGTCCCCTTGTCATCTTCCCCGTCGGTCGCAACATCGTCTCCAGTATCTACAACACCAGAAGGTATTTATATAAAGCATCACATTCGTATTGTTTCCATCTAAAGCTGTTTATTATTATCAGAGTCCTCCTGTTCAGACCAATGGCAATTAATGAAGGCTTCTTGATGACAGAATCGTCATTAAGGAGAGTTGCGCCTTTTCTAAAGCGTATTTTCTCTATTTTTTATTCCAAGTTTCCTGTTGTATTTGTTTCTTCTTATCGTTTGTTAAATACTTAAGCATGTGAATGTAGCATTTCCACAGAGCAGGTAACTTCGCATCGTCTTTACCCTCGTAGGCTTATTCCGGTTTCTCGACTAGACACATCAAAGACAAAAGTGACTAACAACATTTTTCAATGCTTGAATTTCAGGTCATAAGTATCGTCAGGTGCTATATTAAGATCTGACTTTCTCGACTTGACACATCAAAGTAAACAATGACTGACAACATTTTGCAATGCTTGAATTTCAGGTCATAAGTATCGTCAGGTGCTTTATAAAGACGTAGTTAAAAATCTGAACATTTTCGCTACGATGAGGAATTGTGCTGGACATGTTGTATTAACATATATCAATGCATGTAGTTAAGATGCAGTCATTTCCCACTCAGCAACTGTCGAATACAGACATTACGAGTTTAGTATAAGTTAAGCCGATTGTTTAATTGGGATTATCAATGCTGTGTAAATAATCATCTAGGGAGATAATCCCGTATGACATCAAAATAAAAGATGATGGTGTCGAATGAAGTCAACTTCTCTGTATGCTAGGTAATTCCATAGTTTATCCTCCGTCTTTGTGAAAAATCTTATAACATTACTTATTAGGTAATAATGATTGCGACAATTCTTAAGTCAACTTCTTCAGAGAATGAATATAGTTTAATTTGAAACATAGCACGGGTTACCGTATATGGTTATCATTTTGCTTTGTTTGAAAATGTTATTAGTTACATGTGAATTACATGTGTGTAGTCAGTATGTATTAATTTAACAAGAAGATTATTTTTAAGAACATCGCTTTTCTGCATAAGCAAGCGTGATCTCCTCTGGTGCCAGCTTAGTCACTACCTCAGTTCCTGGATCATCGTCGACACCTGTCAATATTGGCCCCTTTCCGTGGGTCACCTGTTTTACATACACACACATGTTAGATATTTGTTGTGTAGCTTCACTACCAAGATTGTTCAAATTATGCCCCGGGGTTATCTGTTTTACATAAATATATATATATAAGGAAAAGGAGCTTAGATATTTGGTGTGCAGTGCTCCTCTATCAAGATTATTCAAATTATGCCCATGGGTTTAAAATTTGACCTGCCCCGGGATTACCTGTTGTACATAGAGATATATAGGGAGTTACTCGACTGGCTGTGTCAGTTGGTAAAAACCAACACATTACCATAAAGGGCATGGTTTTACTATGTTCTTATAGTGTTTTCTAAATCTTTTGAAATAGCCATCTGAGCACTCCAAGCAAGAAGTCAGCGTCAACCATTAACGGCGAAAATGTCACTAATGTGGTATCGACTTGAGCAGGATGCAAGAATGAAATAATGAAACTCATTTATTATCTAACTAAATGCAAGGTATAAACGACTTAGCCCTCATGTTAAATGATGGTCTGTGAAACTTCACCAGAGCAATATATGAGCCGAAATTACGAGAAAACCAACATTTTGGCCTCAGGGTAATGTGTCGATCCAAATCAGCCTGCGAAGTCCGCACAAGCTAATACGGACCGGCACATTCCGTCTAAGGGGGATAGAGGTATAGAGTAATGATTCCCGAAACAGAAAATCAACAGGAAGCGAAAAATGTCCGTCCGGATGATTTTAAGAAAAGGAAACAATGCTCGTATCGATCAGGTTCTCCTTTTATACAGTGAATTCAACTCGACCCCAAAAGTATCTAAAGAACGTTACAGTTCACGGTGATACACTGTTCATTGCAGTACAATGATAATCTTACTATTAAATATAAAAGGCAACTATTTACCATACCAATGTTAATCTTACTATTACGTCTAAATGGCAAATATAGCATACTGTTTACAAGCACATTACCATACCAATGATAATCTTACTATTAAGTCTAAAAGGCAACTGTAGCATCCTGTGTACAATCATATTACCATACCAATGATAATCTTACTATAAAGTCTAAATGGCAACTGTAGCATCCTGTTTACAAGAACATTACCATACGTCCGTATTTGAATGAAAACACGCCCATTTTAATATATATTGGACCCAAAGTATAAAATGACCCATAACTTACTTCGACTTATCGACGTGTTCGATTGATCGCTTGGGTTATTTTAAATTGATTTATGTATTGTCAGCTTCGTAAAACCCTTATACTTTTAAAAGTGTTTCAATATCAAAAGCGAGTCAGTGATGAAACATATCCCGTAAACAGCACAGCAGCAGTTCTGATTGCTTACTTAGAGCTGCTGCTACGCTGTCTTCATATGACAGATTCATACCAGGATGTTTTCGAGTCAAACAATATTTTAACATGTTCACGCGAGTCTACTGTACTTAAAAATACATGATTATCTCAGGCAGTGCAATAAACATCGAGGTGATACAACTACTTAAAGAGATAAGTAGACTTTGTTGAGTCTGTTCTCTACCCTTATAATTTATATCGTCATCAAGAAATCAGTATGGGCCAGAGAAGAGTAGATTTCAATTCGCACAACAAGCGTACACGTGCATCTTTCTGTCACAGCTTTTTAATGCTTTTGCTGATCTACCTCGGAGGGTGAACGAAACATAAAAGAGATTTCGACCAACTTCGCTTTAATGCATTAAATCCACTGGTATTAGTACACCAGAACCTAGAATTTAACTCCATTCACTTTACTATTGTAATTAGTAGCAAATCTAGCGACCGTGTGTGGGCCCCATCGTTTGTCTAAATATACTAGCGAAAATCAGTAACTGTGCATGGGTAAACCGTCATATAAAACAATAAAAGAACAGATATGATTTCTTTCAAAATTGTAAAATACAGATTTCACCAAAGATCATCTTAATCGAAATCGTCTGGACAGCAACCATTTTATCACGAAGGTATAATGAATGCAATGTGTCTCCTAGTTCAGATAGCAAAGTCAATAACGCGTATATCTACCATTGGCTGTGATTTATGCCTGGCACCTACCCCTCTTGGAGCTGACAAGATTGCTGAAAAATGCATTGGGAATGTAACGCGCGGGATAACTAAGGTCAAAGTAAATTGACACAACCGACGTGGCATCTCGTCCCATGCGTGCTCGGTGGGCGAGAGTTCTGGCGAGACTGCAGGCCATGGCAACACATCCACATTCTGCTGCATCAAGAAATCGGTCATAACCAGTCCTACATGAGGTTTAACGTTGTCATGTAGAAGCGTGACGTGATGATGTTGCACGAACGGTGTGACGTAGACTTGCACGGTAGCGGATACAAGTTAAATTTCCATCGATGACAATTAGCGGTGTTCTGGCATGCCTAGATCAGAACACTACCTAGAATGATCGCCATCCCACTACACACTCATCATGAAAAAGTTCCCCAACATGGCTGTTCACTCTGGAACGATCGTCACGTTTATCAAAGTGCAACCGAGACTCGTCCTTGTATATATGCTATTTGTGTAAAGTTTCATGTTGTTTACAACACTTTGTAAATTTTAATTTGTATACATGCTATGTTACTGTTTCCCGTTAGTTTACCTAAACAACCAGTCAACAACAGACATCTGCTTAGAAAATCTGCTTCTTAATTCGGAATTCTAATCAACAGAAATACTACTGTTCCTGCAAATGTAATTACCTATAAATAAAGTTTTCTACTACCAGTTCTCAAAATAATGGAAACATTGTTATTATCGCTGTTTACCAAAATATTACGTCCTTGCAGACATTCACTGTACAACACATATCTATGCTCAGTTTCTAGCTTCTAGTGCTTCTTTTTTGAAGCTGAAAATATGTGACTTATACTCTACAATCTGATTGCTAATGTCAACACTTGAAACAAAACCCCTGCTTTCGAGCGCTATGTTAGTTTTTAATATGTGGCTCTAGATGTGTTAAGGTGATAGTAGTTTGTGCTGCCTGCACCATACGGGTGGTATTGGCGTGTTTTGGTTTTCTTCTCTTGCTTCTTCTTTCGGCTAAGTTTGAGGACACTTGCGAATTAATGCGCGCAAGTTCGATATTATGCTGAACTGTGAGTGTATGTTTTAGATATGCGACTATGCCTTCAATGTTTGCATGTGATACGTGACCGCTTATTGCCTGACGCGACTCATTTACTATTCATTGTTCGCACATGGCCTTATACACATAGCCGACTAACCATTCACACTTAAAAAAACATTTGATCAGTCAAGTCGTTAGGTTTCGTAAAGAAGTAAAAAGTGGAATAATTAATACTTTACTAATATGCAAGTCCTGATTATCTCTTCACTAGGAACGACGACGCATACGCCGTCGATTTCTACAGCACCGGGTGTTACAGACGTTGGACCGACGAGTGCTCCATCTCCATCCGTGTCTGGGGGAACATCAGTAATACCCCCTAAACTATCATCAACGGAGACAACAAAGTCACAGACCACACAACCTCAAGGTAAATGAATTAGTCAATTGGTATGCTACCGACAACATCCTCCTCTTAAAGGGATTCCCAAATTTAAGCATATTTCACACCAATTTGTCTTGGTTAGCTATCCGTCCTAATTTATGACTGTTCTCATTATTGCTACAATCGAAATATATATTGACGACAAGCACTTAAGCACTTGACGTGTTCAAAGTGTGCTATTGTGATCATGGCGGGTCTGTCGCCCATCTTTTTTTTTAACAAACAGGAATTCGTTCACAGATTTACATCATTATGTCGTTTGTGTTACAAGAATTAAATTACAAATTATTAACATTATGTAAGGACATTATGTTACAGGTTCAATTAAACATTTACATCATTATGTACATATTTTCTTCCAGAAGATGTTTCGACAACATCAGAAATACAAAACACATCCACGTCAGGAGAAGATACGACACAATATCCTATTTTGGTTTTGATGTTCCAATCTGTCTACACTTATATATCTATATATATATATAGATAGCAAGCCGAGTTCCGTGATAAAAACATTATGTTAAAATCCCAGTATCATAAACCAGACCACAGGACATTGCTCTAGGAAAAAATCATACCATTCAGCTTCTTACCAGCCTGTCATCGCGCCATGATCATATTTGTTAAGATTTCTACTATCAACCTACATTTCATTAATATAGAGCCAGGTGGTATTATGATCTGGATTATCATCGTTTAAAAACATTGTGAAAAAATGGGTTTTCTTCAGACATTACTTTATGTTACACGAATTATTTCACAAATTTACAACATCATGTACTTCATGTTACAGGAATTAATTCACAAATTTACAACATCAAGTACTTTATGTTACAGGAATTCATTTACACATGTACATCATCATGTATTTTATGTTACAATAATTAAAGTACAAATTTACATCATTATGTACTTTATGTTACAAGAAATAAATTACAAATTTAACACAGTAAGTACTTTATGTTACAAGAATTAAATTACAAATTTACATCATTATATACTTTATGTTACAATAATTAAATTCTAAATTTACATCATCATGTACTTTATGTAACAAGATTTAAATTACAAATTTACAACAGTAAGTACTTTATGTTACAAGAATTAAATTACAAATTTACATCATCAAGTACTTTATGTTACAAGAATTAAATTACAAATTTACAACATTATGTCCTTTATGTTACAAGATATAAGTTACAAATTTACAACATTATGTCCTTTATGTTTCAAGATTTAAATAAAAAAAAGACATCATTATGTACATTTTTTTCTTCCAGAAGAGGTTTCGACAACAACAGAAGTACAGACGACATCCACTTCCGGTGAAGGTACGCACAACACCCTAGTTTATTTTGATGCTCAAATCTGTCTACACTTATATATATATATATACATATGATCACATGTGTTAATAGTTTTACTATCAACCTACATTTAATCAATATAGAGCCAGTGTGTATTATGATCTGAATTATTATCGTTTAAAAACATTATGACATTTTTTTTTTCGGACGTTAGTTTATGTTACAAGAATTAATTCACACATTTACATCATCATGTACTTAATGTTACAATAATCAAATTACAAATTTAAATCATTAAGCACTTTATGTTGCAATAATTAAATTACAAATTTACAATATTATAAACTTTATGTTACAATAATTAAATTCCAAATTTACATCATTGTGTACTTTATGCTACAAGAATTAAATGACACATTTACATTATTATGTACTTTAAGATCAAGAACTGAATTACAAATGTTCAACATTTTGTCCTTTATTTTACAATAATTGAATTACAAATTGACATCCTCATGTACTTTCTGTTACAATAATTAAATCATAAATTTACAGCATTATGTTCTTTATGTTACAAGAAATAAATTACAATTTTACACCATCATGTACTTTATGTTACAAGAAATAAATTGCAAATTTACAACATTATGTCCTTTATGTTACAATAATTAAATGAAATAAAAATACATAATTATTTACATTTTTTCTTCCAGAAGAAGTTTCGACAACAACAGAAATACAGACAACATCCACGTCAGGAGAAGGTACGACACAATATCCTAGTTTGTTTTGATGCTCAAATCTGTCTACACATATATATGTATATATATGTACTTTCTGTTACAGGAATTAATTCACACATTTACAACGTTAAGTATTTTATGTTACAGGAATTAATTTACACATTTACATCATCATATACTTTATGTTACAATAGCTAAATTACAAATTTACATCATCGTGTACTTTATGTTACAAGAATTTACAAATTTACAACATTTAAATAAAAAAAATATACATCATTATGTACATATTTTCTTCCAGAAGAAGTTTCGACAACAACAGAAATACAGACGACATCCACTTCCGGTGAAGGTACGACACAACATCCTAGTTTGTTTTGATGCTCAAATCTGTCTACACTGATAACAATCAGCTTCTTAACAGCCTGTCATCGTGCCATGTTCACATGTGTTAAGAGTTTTAATATCAACCTCCATTTAATTAATATAGAGCCAGTGTGTATTATGATCTGAAATATAATAGTTTAAAAACATTGTGAAAAAATGGGTTTTCTTCAGACGTTACTTTATGTTACAAGAATTAATTCACACATTTACATCATCATGTACTTTATGTTATAAGAATTAAATAGCAAATTTACAACATTTTGTCCTTTATGTTACAAGAATTAAATTACAAATTTAGATCATTGTGCACTTTATGTAGCATCCTGTTTACAAGCACATTACCATACCAATGATAATCTTACTATTAAGTCTAAAAGTCAACTGTAGCATCCTGTTTACAATCTTATTACCATACCAAGGATAATATAACTATTAAGTCTAAATGGCAACTGTAGCATCCTGTTATAATCATATTACCATACCAATGATAATGTCTGTCTGTCTGTATGTCTGTCTGTCTGTCTGTCTGTCTGCCTGTCTGTATATCTGTATGTCTGTGTCTGTGTCTGTCTCTGTCTCTGTCTGTGTCTGTCTCTGTATGCCTCTGTCTCTCTGTCTCTCTCTCTGTCTCTCTGTCTCTCTCTCTCTAGCTCCATGTCTCTGTCTCTCTTTCTCTGTCTCTCTTTCTGTCTCTCTCTGTCTATCTTGCTCTCTGTCTCTCTGTCTCTCTCTGTCTCTATGTCTATGTCTGTCTCTGTCTGTCTCTCTCTGTCTCTCTCTGTCTCTCTCTCTGTCTCTATGTCTCTGTCTGTCTCTCTCTCTGTCTCTATCTGTGTCTCTCTGTCTCTCTCTGTGTATCTGTGTCTCTCTGTCTCTCTCTGTCTATATGTCTGTCTGTCTCTTTCTCTCTCTCTCTCTCTTTCTCTCTCTCTCTCTCTCTTTCTCTCTTTCTCTCTCTCTCTCTCTCTCTGTCTCTCCCTCTCTCTTTCTCTCTCTCTCTCTCTCTCTCGCTCTCTCTCTCTGTCTCTCTCTCTCTCTGTCTCTCTCTCTCTCTGTCTCTCTCTCTCTCCCTCTCAAGATTTGTCGGAAGCAAATATTTTCTTATATGAACATCTTTTTTCTTCATTAGCAACCTCGGAAGCTGAAGGTACGACGACCTCAGCACATGGAACATTGTCGACACCTGTACCTGGTGTAACACAAACTGGCACTAGTGCAGCCACCACCCCTGCAACTGGAGCTACAAATCCGACTGCCTCTGTCACCGGAAGTCCGACGACCCCGGCAACAGTTATAACATCTACTGTTTCTACACTCTCAACTACGACTGTGTGCGAGAAAGCTGATTTCATGAGGGAAAACATAGTGAATGTCAATGACATAACCTATGATAAGAATGTCATAAAAGATATTAGTGCACTCATAGGTAATGATTTATATATTAACTTGCTATAGTTTAAATCATTTGCTTCAGAAATCTTTGTTTTTTTGTTAACATATTTGCTTAGTTGGACGCTTGATGGTTTGTGTAAGCTTTTATATTTTCAAATGGTAAGATTCCAATTTAAGTTGGTAATGTACATTAGGGCGGCACATGTGTCCTCATCTTCATCTTGTAAATAATAGTACGTAACGAATCGTGTTATAATATGTCCAATTAAAGGGAGGTCTTAGATTGTGTTTGGTTGAAACTATATATGCTTAAAATATATAATTCGGACACGTTCGGCTCTACGGCGCATTTTTTAATGAAACATACAATATGCCCTTTAGAACAGAATGAAATCGGTATTGTTTTGTTTAGCCGTCTTAGTAATACTTAAAGCGATGTTTGATGTTCTATGATAGTATTAACCAAAAGTAACCACCTGTTGGCGATTTTAAATGATAATTGTAGTAGTTTTGTTTTGTCTTGCCTGCCTTCGAAGTGTGACACTTCGCGATCTATTTTTGTCCTTGAAATAATGGTGTTTGGCAAACGGCACATGTATACTTTCAAATATTCTCTTTATACATATTTAATGTACAAATTCGAACATGGGCAGTACAAATGATTCATATATATTTCACAGATACTACTTCCCCACTAAATGTGACTCCAAACGTCGTGAAGCTGAAATTTAAAGTATATGCTACGTTAATGTCTGTAAAACTGGAGAACACAAAGAACGTCAGCAGAATCAAAGTATCCTATACTACGTCGCAAACCGTTAAATCTACAACTCGGTTAGATACAACACAATTGGCATCAGGTGTCACACAAGCTCCCGGCGGCTCGGCAACAGCTGGGGGAGCTCCAACCTCAACAACAGCTGCCTCTGGTGCAACTTCAGCTCCTGGTCAAGTTCCTTCAACAGTAGTAGGGATCAGCACTGGAGTTTCTGAGGCTTCAGGAGCCTCAACTGGAGGTATAGCTTCACAACCATCTGGAACAAACGCAGCACCAGGTGCATCTGTTGCAAGCACTGGTGGTGTTTCACCTACTGCTGCTATAACACCTGGAGATACAGGCGCTGGAGCTGCAACCAGCATTCAAGTTAGTGGCGTTGAATCAACATCATCAGGAACGACAGCTGCGCCAGGTGCTACACTAGTAACAACTACTGGCGAAGGGACGGGACCTGCATCAGGAACTTCAGTTGGTGTTTCGGGGACATCTGCAACACCAGGGTCAACGATTTTCGGTGGCGGAACATCCTCGGAAGGACTTTCAGGTTCATCAGGTGCTCTTGGTACACCGACAGTTTCACCAGGAGGCGGGGTATCAGGAGGAGTTGCCAGTGGTTCGACGAGACCTAATGGTGATGTTAGTGCCACTTCTGCCTCTTCAAGTGATGTAACTTCGGCTGCAGCAGGTGTTACAGTAGCTCCAGGTTCTACGATTCTTGGAGGTGGAACGACTTCTGCTGGTGGTGAAGGAGGAACAACACTTAAACCCGTTGTCCTCGAATCATCCGAAGTTAGTGTTGCGTTTTGTTTCTTTTACGATGATAAAGTACATGTTAATTGAACTGTTGCATGACAAGATCAGTTAACATATACATGTAATTATAAGGTGTTTACCAACCTATCAGTCCCATGACTGCAACATTTCAAATTTACACAGAGTTAATGAATAATAAGTGTACCACTAAAACGTCTAGTTATAAAATCCACATGTATAACTATGTATGTACATTGATATCAAACCTTTGAGTTTAGCTTAAGTTTGAGTGTCCATTACACATGAATGAAGGTCATTGGTTGTTTGCCTTACTTCGACATATAGTGCAATATTTGTACACAGACATGAGTATTAAAGCCCAATAAAGCCTGGACATACTATACCCCATATACTATATCGTACAATAGCTTGAAACTTAGCATACTTTTTCTACCTAGAAAGGAATTTTATAGTCCAATAAACCGTCACCATGTGATTTGAATACTGATGTCTGAGAACATATGGGAATCTTTCTTACGTGACGTCACCATAAACCATATGATATCGTGTTCGCCCGATAAAAAAGCCATACTAATATCTCGTTCATTTTGCCGCCAGTTACGAGAAATTACATAACTTTACATCAACGAGGTGATAACAAAACATGTAGTGTTTTTATTTCCCGGTGAACATTTGCCTCGTGAATCCTATCCCCACTTACCTTCGCAGAACAAACTCCTGCTGATGCACTCGTTTTCGTGTATGCTGGTAACTATACTAATATCCCACATGCAAGGATCAGTGTTAAATTTACTCTATTTTCATATTGTCCAGATTAATAAACATTTCAAGGCGAGAATTTATGTAATAATGTACACATTGTTTTTGGGTGAGACAGGTGTCAATGTAGTCAGTCGAATTTAATGGGTACATGTTGAGAATATACCACAAGAGCATGAATGCTTAAGATTGGTTATAACAGTTTCCTCCATTGAGAACCGTCCTATTCCAAAGCCATTGTGTATGGATCATCATCAAGCCTCGCCATTCAAATGTGAACATCGCTTATCTAGTAATATGTTTTGCTTCAGAACGATCTAATTCCACTGGAGGTGTTGTTACCGGTAAATGAAGTAATCAGATATCTTGAAGTCGAAATTTTCAAAAAGCCCAACAGTACAGCCATGGAATTTAACTTTGCCTTAATCGGTTGCAGACATCGTAAGTTATCCTCTTCCATAATCATATTATGCCAAGCTCTCGTAGCTCAGTCGGTAGCAAACTCCAGCTCGGCAAATTTTCTTTCTGGTGTTTGACGAAAGTCAGCTCGTCAAGTTTCATTCATCTTCCACCAATCGTTGGAAATACACGTGGATAGCTGAATTGGTCGCTGTGATATACACTATAAACTATCTTCCAAACGTCGCTAAACCCCAATCATTCTACAACATTGGAAATGTGCATGTTCGTTTAACCTAGTTTTGCTATATAAACCAACACACGAAGATGTCTACCTTATTTTGAGCGAATGGGGAGGCCACGTGTCCACAGCCGATCATTTATGCTAATATAACTGGAATTGAAGGCATCGCCGAAAGACCACTTCAATACAACACAAACATTTCAGAAAAATAGTCTCAATTGGCGAATGACAATATAAAATTCGCACAAAATTGCATTCTGCTTATTTCTTTACACATTCGATTGGTATGAGTAACGCAATACAAACAAACCTGTTATTGACTTTCATTATTTAAAACGTGTTTGTAATAAGAAGACTGTTAGCATGCCTTTCACAACAGTCCTTTCACGTTAAAATCGTATGCTTACATATACGAGGAATATAACAAAATACACAGACATTATATATGTTTCTGCAAAATGCTTAATAGTACAGTCGATAACGGCCAGTGCTATCAATTCAGGGAACGTGTCAGCGGTTCGTGGCACTGCCATTCTTTCTTTTCGGAGATTGTAACTAGCATAATTCGACCTCCACCAAAGGGCTTAAACGTCTGCATAGGAAGGCGGACAAGTGTATCGGAATACCGATGTGTGCACTACAGGTGTGATAAACTCCGGTTGAATGGATTGTTGATTGATTGGGGTTATGCGCTATTTTCAACATGTTTTCAAATCTTACAGTTAGGTCACCCGTAATATATAAATAGTTCTAAAACTTGAAACAATGACATTGAAATAAGATGAAATCAGCTAGAAGTTTCACAACGATAAGATGACTACACATACTTGATTTCTCCAAAAGATGGAATTCTATTTTAACTTTCATTTTAACTCAATGTGAAATAAAAGTATTTTATCTAACAAAACCTAAATATCTACCATTCTTTGGTTAAACAGCGAAAACAACGACATCATCAACGATGTTATCAACGAATGGAGTTTCAACCCCAATATCAGCCATCTCCCCTGCATCTGCAGTTACAACATCGGGAGAAGGCGTGACACCCTCTGTCACCGGGGTTTCTACGAACCCGGTAGCTGGTACGGGGTCAACACAAACGGGAACTGGTGCAGTCACAACATCTATAACTGGAGCTACAACTCGGGAAGCAGGTTTGACATCCTCTGGTACAGAAGCTGCCACGATAACGTCACCTGGAGCTTCGACAACCCCGAAAACTGGAGCAGCGTCGACAACTGTACCCGGAGTAACAAACTCGGGCACCGCTGAAACTACGGCGCCTGCCGTCCCCTTGTCATCTTCCCCGTCGGTCGCAACATCGTCTCCAGTATCTACAACACCAGAAGGTATTTATATAAAGCATCACATTCGTATTGTTTCCATCTAAAGCTGTTTATTATTATCAGAGTCCTCCTGTTCAGACCAATGGCAATTAATGAAGGCTTCTTGATGATTGAATCGTCATTAAGGAGAGTTGCGTCTTTTCTAAAGCGTATTTTCTCTATTTTTTATTCCAAGTTTCCTGTTGTATTTGTTTCTTCTTATCGTTTGTTAAATACTTAAGCATGTGAATGTAGCATTTCCACAGAGCAGGTAACTTCGCATCGTCTTTACCCTCGTAGGCTTATTCCGGTTTCTCGACTAGACACATCAAAGACAAAAGTGACTAACAACATTTTTCAATGCTTGAATTTCAGGTCATAAGTATCGTCAGGTGCTATATTAAGATCTGACTTTCTCGACTTGACACATCAAAGTAAACAATGACTGACAACATTTTGCAATGCTTGAATTTCAGGTTATAAGTATCGTCAGGTGCTTTATAAAGACGTAGTTAAAAATCTGAACATTTTCGCTACGATGAGGAATTGTGCTGGACAGGTTGTATTAACATATATCAATGCATGTAGTTAAGATGCAGTCATTTCCCACTCAGCAACTGTCGAATACAGACATTACGAGTTTAGTATAAGTTAAGCCGATTGTTTAATTGGGATTATCAATGCTGTGTAAATAATCATCTAGGGAGATAATCCCGTATGACATCAAAATAAAAGATGATGGTGTCGAATGAAGTCAACTTCTCTGTATGCTAGGTAATTCCATAGTTTATCCTCCGTCTTTGTGAAAAATCTTATAACATTACTTATTAGGTAATAATGATTGCGACAATTCTTAAGTCAACTTCTTCAGAGAATGAATATAGTTTAATTTGAAACATAGCACGGGTTACCGTATATGGTTATCATTTTGCTTTGTTTGAAAATGTTATTAGTTACATGTGAATTACATGTGTGTAGTCAGTATGTATTAATTTAACAAGAAGATTATTTTTAAGAACATCGCTTTTCTGCATAAGCAAGCGTGATCTCCTCTGGTGCCAGCGTAGTCACTACCTCAGTTCCTGGATCATCGTCGACACCTGTCAATATTGGCCCCTTTCCGTGGGTCACCTGTTTTACATACACACACATGTTAGATATTTGTTGTGTAGCTTCACTACCAAGATTGTTCAAATTATGTCCCGGGGTTATCTGTTTTACATAGATATATATATATAAGGAAAAGGAGCTTAGATATTTGGTGTGCAGTGCTCCTCTATAAAGATTATTCAAATTATGCCCATGGCTTTAAAATTTGACCTGCCCCGGGATTACCTGTTGTACATAGAGATATATAGGGAGTTACTCGACTGGCTGTGTCAGTTGGTAAAATCCAACACATTACCATAAAGGGCATGGTTTGACTATGTTCTTATAGTGTTTTCTAAATCTTTTGAAATAGCCATCTGAGCACTCCAAGCAAGAAGTCAGCGTCAACCATTAACGGCGAAAATGTCACTAATGTGGTATCGACTTGAGCAGGATGCAAGAATGAAATAATGAAACTCATTTATTATCTAACCAAATGCAAGGTATAAACGACTTAGCCCTCATGTTAAATGATGGTCTGTGAAACTTCACCAGAGCAATATATGAGCCGAAATTACGAGAAAACCAACATTTTGGCCTCAGGGTAATGTGTCGATCCAAATCAGCCTGCGAAGTCCGCACAAGCTAATACGGACCGGCACATTCCGTCTAAGGGGGATAGAGGTATAGAGTAATGATTCCCGAAACAGAAAATCAACAGGAAGCGAAAAATGTCCGTCCGGATGATTTTAAGAAAAGGAAACAATGCTCGTATCGATCAGGTTCTCCTTTTATACAGTGAATTCAACTCGACCCCAAAAGTATCTAAAGAACGTTACAGTTCACGGTGATACACTGTTCATTGCAGTACAATGATAATCTTACTATTAAATCTAAAAGGCAACTATTTACCATACCAATGTTAATCTTACTATTACGTCTAAATGGCAAATATAGCATCCTGTTTACAAGCACATTACCATACCAATGATAATCTTACTATTAAGTCTAAAAGGCAACTGTAGCATCTTGTTTACAAACATATTACCATACCAATGATAATCTTACTATTAAGTCTAAATGGCAAATGTAGCATCCTGTGTACAATCATATTACCATACCAATGATAATCTTACTATAAAGTATAAATGGCAACTGTAGCATCCTGTTTACAAGACCATTACCATACGTCCGTATTTGAATGAAAACACGCCCATTTTAATATATATTGGACCCAAAGTATAAAATGACCCATAACTTACTTCGACTTATCGACGTGTTCGATTGATCGCTTGGGTTATTTTAAATTGATTTATGTATTGTCAGCTTCGTAAAACCCTTATACTTTTAAAAGTGTTTCAATATCAAAAGCGAGTCAGTGATGAAACATATCCCGTAAACAGCACAGCAGCAGTTCTGATTGCTTAATTAGAGCTGCTGCTACGCTGTCTTCATATGACAGATTCATACCAGGATGTTTTCGAGTCAAACAATATTTTAGCATGTTCACGCGAGTCTACTTTTCTTAAAAATACATGATTATCTCAGGCAGTGCAATAAACATCGAGGTGATACAACTACTTAAAGAGATAAGTAGACTTTGTTGAGTCTGTTCTCTACCCTTATAATTTATATCGTCATCAAGAAATCAGTATGGGCCAGAGAAGAGTAGATTTCAATTCGCACAACAAGCGTACACGTGCATCTTTCTGTCACAGCTTTTTAATGCTTTTGCTGATCTACCTCGGAGGGTGAACGAAACATAAAAGAGATTTCGACCAACTTCGCTTTAATGCATTAAATCCACTGGTATTAGTACACCAGAACCTAGGATTTAACTCCATTCACTTTACTATTGTAATTAGTAGCAAATCTAGCGACCGTGTGTGGGCCCCATCGTTTGTCTAAATATACTAGCGAAAATCAGTAACTGTGCATGGGTAAACCGTCATATAAAACAATAAAAGAACAGATATGATTTCTTTCAAAATTGTAAAATACAGATTTCACCAAAGATCATCTTAATCGAAATCGTCTGGACAGCAACCATTTTATCACGAAGGCATAATGAATGCAATGTGTCTCCTAGTTCAGATAGCAAAGTCAATAACGCGTATATCCACCATTGGCTGTGATTTATGCCTGGCACCTACCCCTCTTGGAGCTGACAAGATTGCTGAAAAATGCATTGGGAATGTAACGCGCGGGATAACTAAGGTCAAAGTAAATTGACACAACCGACGTGGCATCTCGTCCCATGCGTGCTCGGTGGGCGAGAGTTCTGGCGAGACTGCAGGCCATGGCAACACATCCACATTCTGCTGCATCAAGAAATCGGTCATAACCAGTCCTACATGAGGTTTAACGTTGTCATGTAGAAGCGTGACGTGATGATGTTGCACGAACGGTGTGACGTAGACTTGCACGGTAGCGGATACAAGTTAAATTTCCATCGATGACAATTAGCGGTGTTCTGGCATGCCTAGATCAGAACACTACCTAGAATGATCGCCATCCCACTACACACTCATCATGAAAAAGTTCCCCAACATGGCTGTTCACTCTGGAACGATCGTCACGTTTATCAAAGTGCAACCGAGACTCGTCCTTGTATATATGCTATTTGTGTAAAGTTTCATGTTGTTTACAACACTTTGTAAATTTTAATTTGTATACATGCTATGTTACTGTTTCCCGTTAGTTTACCTAAACAACCAGTCAACAACAGACATCTGCTTAGAAAATCTGCTTCTTAATTCGGAATTCTAATCAACAGAAATACTACTGTTCCTGCAAATGTAATTACCTATAAATAAAGTTTTCTACTACCAGTTCTCAAAATAATGGAAACATTGTTATTATCGCTGTTTACCAAAATATTACGTCCTTGCAGACATTCACTGTACAACACATATCTATGCTCAGTTTCTAGCTTCTAGTGCTTCTTTTTTGAAGCTGAAAATATGTGACTTATACTCTACAATCTGATTGCTAATGTCAACACTTGAAACAAAACCCCTGCTTTCGAGCGCTATGTTAGTTTTAATATGTGGCTCTAGATGTGTTAAGGTGATAGTAGTTTGTGCTGCCTGCACCATACGGGAGGTATCGGCGTGTTTTGGTTTTCTTCTCTTGCTTCTTCTTTCGGCTAAGTTTGAGGACACTTGCGAATTAATGCGCGCAAGTTCGATATTATGCTGAACTGTGAGTGTATGTTTTAGATATGCGACTATGCCTTCAATGTTTGCATGTGATACGTGACCGCTTATTGCCTGACGCGACTCATTTACTATTCATTGTTCGCACATGGCCTTATACACATAGCCGACTAACCATTCACACTTAAAAAAACATTTGATCAGTCAAGTCGTTAGGTTTCGTAAAGAAGTAAAAAGTGGAATAATTAATACTTTACTAATATGCAAGTCCTGATTATCTCTTCACTAGGAACGACGACGCATACGCCGTCGATTTCTACAGCACCGGGTGTTACAGACGTTGGACCGACGAGTGCTCCATCTCCATCCGTGTCTGGGGGAACATCAGTAATACCCCCTAAACTATCATCAACGGAGACAACAAAGTCACAGACCACACAACCTCAAGGTAAATGAATTAGTCAATTGGTATGCTACCGACAACATCCTCCTCTTAAAGGGATTCCCAAATTTAAGCATATTTCACACCAATTTGTCTTGGTTAGCTATCCGTCCTAATTTATGACTGTTCTCATTATTGCTACAATCGAAATATATATTGACGACAAGCACTTAAGCACTTGACGTGTTCAAAGTGTGCTATTGTGATCATGGCGGGTCTGTCGCCCATCCTTTTTTTTTAACAAACAGGAATTCGTTCACAGATTTACATCATTATGTCGTTTGTGTTACAAGAATTAAATTACAAATTATTAACATTATGTAAGGACATTATGTTACAGGTTCAATTAAACATTTACATCATTATGTACATATTTTCTTCCAGAAGATGTTTCGACAACATCAGAAATACAAAAAACATCCACGTCAGGAGAAGATACGACACAATATCCTATTTTGGTTTTGATGTTCCAATCTGTCTACACTTATATATCTATATATATATATAGATAGCAAGCCGAGTTCCGTGATAAAAACATTATGTTAAAATCCCAGTATCATAAACCAGACCACAGGACATTGCTCTAGGAAAAAATCATACCATTCAGCTTCTTACCAGCCTGTCATCGCGCCATGATCATATTTGTTAAGATTTCTACTATCAACCTACATTTCATTAATATAGAGCCAGGTGGTATTATGATCTGGATTATCATCGTTTAAAAACATTGTGAAAAAATGGGTTTTCTTCAGACATTACTTTATGTTACACGAATTATTTCACAAATTTACAACATCATGTACTTCATGTTACAGGAATTAATTCACAAATTTACAACATCAAGTACTTTATGTTACAGGAATTCATTTACACATGTACATCATCATGTATTTTATGTTACAATAATTAAAGTACAAATTTACATCATTATGTACTTTATGTTACAAGAAATAAATTACAAATTTAACACAGTAAGTACTTTATGTTACAAGAATTAAATTACAAATTTACATCATTATATACTTTATGTTACAATAATTAAATTCTAAATTTACATCATCATGTACTTTATGTAACAAGATTTAAATTACAAATTTACAACAGTAAGTACTTTATGTTACAAGAATTAAATTACAAATTTACATCATCAAGTACTTTATGTTACAAGAATTAAATTACAAATTTACAACATTATGTCCTTTATGTTACAAGATATAAGTTACAAATTTACAACATTATGTCCTTTATGTTTCAAGATTTAAATAAAAAAAAGACATCATTATGTACATTTTTTTCTTCCAGAAGAGGTTTCGACAACAACAGAAGTACAGACGACATCCACTTCCGGTGAAGGTACGCACAACACCCTAGTTTATTTTGATGTTCAAATCTGTCTACACTTATATATATATATATACATATGATCACATGTGTTAATAGTTTTACTATCAACCTACATTTAATCAATATAGAGCCAGTGTGTATTATGATCTGAATTATTATCGTTTAAAAACATTATGACATTTTTTTTTTCGGACGTTAGTTTATGTTACAAGAATTAATTCACACATTTACATCATCATGTACTTAATGTTACAATAATCAAATTACAAATTTAAATCATTAAGCACTTTATGTTGCAATAATTAAATTACAAATTTACAATATTATAAACTTTATGTTACAATAATTAAATTCCAAATTTACATCATTGTGTACTTTATGTTACAAGAATTAAATGACACATTTACATTATTATGTACTTTAAGATCAAGAACTGAATTACAAATGTTCAACATTTTGTCCTTTATTTTACAAATAATTGAATTACAAATTGACATCCTCATGTACTTTCTGTTACAATAATTAAATCATAAATTTACAGCATTATGTTCTTTATGTTACAAGAAATAAATTACAATTTTACACCATCATGTACTTTATGTTACAAGAAATAAATTGCAAATTTACAACATTATGTCCTTTATGTTACAATAATTAAATGAAATAAAAATACATAATTATTTACATTTTTTCTTCCAGAAGAAGTTTCGACAACAACAGAAATACAGACAACATCCACGTCAGGAGAAGGTACGACACAATATCCTAGTTTGTTTTGATGCTCAAATCTGTCTACACATATATATGTATATATATGTACTTTCTGTTATAGGAATTAATTCACACATTTACAACGTTAAGTATTTTATGTTACAGGAATTAATTTACACATTTACATCATCATATACTTTATGTTACAATAGCTAAATTACAAATTTACATCATCGTGTACTTTATGTTACAAGAATTTACAAATTTACAACATTTAAATAAAAAAAATATACATCATTATGTACATATTTTCTTCCAGAAGAAGTTTCGACAACAACAGAAATACAGACGACATCCACTTCCGGTGAAGGTACGACACAACATCCTAGTTTGTTTTGATGCTCAAATCTGTCTACACTGATAACAGTCAGCTTCTTAACAGCCTGTCATCGTGCCATGTTCACATGTGTTAAGATTTTTAATATCAACCTCCATTTAATTAATATAGAGCCAGTGTGTATTATGATCTGAAATATAATAGTTTAAAAACATTGTGAAAAAATGGGTTTTCTTCAGACGTTACTTTATGTTACAAGAATTAATTCACACATTTACATCATCATGTACTTTATGTTATAAGAATTAAATAGCAAATTTACAACATTTTGTCCTTTATGTTACAAGAATTAAATCACAAATTTAGATCATTGTGCACTTTATGTAGCATCCTGTTTACAAGCACATTACCATACCAATGATAATCTTACTATTAAGTCTAAAAGTCAACTGTAGCATCCTGTTTACAATCTTATTACCATACCAAGGATAATATAACTATTAAGTCTAAATGGCAACTGTAGCATCCTGTTATAATCATATTACCATACCAATGATAATGTCTGTCTGTCTGTATGTCTGTCTGTCTGTCTGTCTGTCTGCCTGTCTGTATATCTGTATGTCTGTGTCTGTGTCTGTCTCTGTCTCTGTCTGTGTCTGTCTCTGTATGCCTCTGTCTCTCTGTCTCTCTCTCTGTCTCTCTGTCTCTCTCTCTCTAGCTCCATGTCTCTGTCTCTCTTTCTCTGTCTCTCTTTCTGTCTCTCTCTGTCTATCTTGCTCTCTGTCTCTCTGTCTCTCTCTGTCTCTATGTCTATGTCTGTCTCTGTCTGTCTCTCTCTGTCTCTCTCTGTCTCTCTCTCTGTCTCTATGTCTCTGTCTGTCTCTCTCTCTGTCTCTATCTGTGTCTCTCTGTCTCTCTCTGTGTATCTGTGTCTCTCTGTCTCTCTCTGTCTATATGTCTGTCTGTCTCTTTCTCTCTCTCTCTCTCTTTCTCTCTCTCTCTCTCTTTCTCTCTTTCTCTCTCTCTCTCTGTCTCTCCCTCTCTCTTTCTCTCTCTCTCTCTCTCTCTCGCTCTCTCTCTCTGTCTCTCTCTCTCTCTGTCTCTCTCTCTCTCTGTCTCTCTCTCTCTCCCTCTCAAGATTTGTCGGAAGCAAATATTTTCTTATATGAACATCTTTTTTCTTCATTAGCAACCTCGGAAGCTGAAGGTACGACGACCTCAGCACATGGAACATTGTCGACACCTGTACCTGGTGTAACACAAACTGGCACTAGTGCAGCCACCACCCCTGCAACTGGAGCTACAAATCCGACTGCCTCTGTCACCGGAAGTCCGACGACCCCGGCAACAGTTATAACATCTACTGTTTCTACACTCTCAACTACGACTGTGTGCGAGAAAGCTGATTTCATGAGGGAAAACATAGTGAATGTCAATGACATAACCTATGATAAGAATGTCATAAAAGATATTAGTGCACTCATAGGTAATGATTTATATATTAACTTGCTATAGTTTAAATCATTTGCTTCAGAAATCTTTGTTTTTTTGTTAACATATTTGCTTAGTTGGACGCTTGATGGTTTGTGTAAGCTTTTATATTTTCAAATGGTAAGATTCCAATTTAAGTTGGTAATGTACATTAGGGCGGCACATGTGTCCTCATCTTCATCTTGTAAATAATAGTACGTAACGAATCGTGTTATAATATGTCCAATTAAAGGGAGGTCTTAGATTGTGTTTGGTTGAAACTATATATGCTTAAAATATATAATTCGGACACGTTCGGCTCTACGGCGCATTTTTTAATGAAACATACAATATGCCCTTTAGAACAGAATGAAATCGGTATTGTTTTGTTTAGCCGTCTTAGTAATACTTAAAGCGATGTTTGATGTTCTATGATAGTATTAACCAAAAGTAACCACCTGTTGGCGATTTTAAATGATAATTGTAGTAGTTTTGTTTTGTCTTGCCTGCCTTCGAAGTGTGACACTTCGCGATCTATTTTTGTCCTTGAAATAATGGTGTTTGGCAAACGGCACATGTATACTTTCAAATATTCTCTTTATACATATTTAATGTACAAATTCGAACATGGGCAGTACAAATGATTCATATATATTTCACAGATACTACTTCCCCACTAAATGTGACTCCAAACGTCGTGAAGCTGAAATTTAAAGTATATGCTACGTTAATGTCTGTAAAACTGGAGAACACAAAGAACGTCAGCAGAATCAAAGTATCCTATACTACGTCGCAAACCGTTAAATCTACAACTCGGTTAGATACAACACAATTGGCATCAGGTGTCACACAAGCTCCCGGCGGCTCGGCAACAGCTGGGGGAGCTCCAACCTCAACAACAGCTGCCTCTGGTGCAACTTCAGCTCCTGGTCAAGTTCCTTCAACAGTAGTAGGGATCAGCACTGGAGTGTCTGAGGCTTCAGGAGCCTCAACTGGAGGTATAGCTTCACAACCATCTGGAACAAACGCAGCACCAGGTGCATCTGTTGCAAGCACTGGTGGTGTTTCACCTACTGCTGCTATAACACCTGGAGATACAGGCGCTGGAGCTGCAACCAGCATTCAAGTTAGTGGCGTTGAATCAACATCATCAGGAACGACAGCTGCGCCAGGTGCTACACTAGTAACAACTACTGGCGAAGGGACGGGACCTGCATCAGGAACTTCAGTTGGTGTTTCGGGGACATCTGCAACACCAGGGTCAACGATTTTCGGTGGCGGAACATCCTCGGAAGGACTTTCAGGTTCATCAGGTGCTCTTGGTACACCGACAGTTTCACCAGGAGGCGGGGTATCAGGAGGAGTTGCCAGTGGTTCGACGAGACCTAATGGTGATGTTAGTGCCACTTCTGCCTCTTCAAGTGATGTAACTTCGGCTGCAGCAGGTGTTACAGTAGCTCCAGGTTCTACGATTCTTGGAGGTGGAACGACTTCTGCTGGTGGTGAAGGAGGAACAACACTTAAACCCGTTGTCCTCGAATCATCCGAAGTTAGTGTTGCGTTTTGTTTCTTTTACGATGATAAAGTACATGTTAATTGAACTGTTGCATGACAAGATCAGTTAACATATACATGTAATTATAAGGTGTTTACCAACCTATCAGTCCCATGACTGCAACATTTCAAATTTACACAGAGTTAATGAATAATAAGTGTACCACTAAAACGTCTAGTTATAAAATCCACATGTATAACTATGTATGTACATTGATATCAAACCTTTGAGTTTAGCTTAAGTTTGAGTGTCCATTACACATGAATGAAGGTCATTGGTTGTTTGCCTTACTTCGACATATAGTGCAATATTTGTACACAGACATGAGTATTAAAGCCCAATAAAGCCTGGACATACTATACCCCATATACTATATCGTACAATAGCTTGAAACTTAGCATACTTTTTCTACCTAGAAAGGAATTTTATAGTCCAATAAACCGTCACCATGTGATTTGAATACTGATGTCTGAGAACATATGGGAATCTTTCTTACGTGACGTCACCATAAACCATATGATATCGTGTTCGCCCGATAAAAAAGCCATACTAATATCTCGTTCATTTTGCCGCCAGTTACGAGAAATTACATAACTTTACATCAACGAGGTGATAACAAAACATGTAGTGTTTTTATTTCCCGGTGAACATTTGCCTCGTGAATCCTATCCCCACTTACCTTCGCAGAACAAACTCCTGCTGATGCACTCGTTTTCGTGTATGCTGGTAACTATACTAATATCCCACATGCAAGGATCAGTGTTAAATTTACTCTATTTTCATATTGTCCAGATTAATAAACATTTCAAGGCGAGAATTTATGTAATAATGTACACATTGTTTTTGGGTGAGACAGGTGTCAATGTAGTCAGTCGAATTTAATGGGTACATGTTGAGAATATACCACAAGAGCATGAATGCTTAAGATTGGTTATAACAGTTTCCTCCATTGAGAACCGTCCTATTCCAAAGCCATTGTGTATGGATCATCATCAAGCCTCGCCATTCAAATGTGAACATCGCTTATCTAGTAATATATTTTGCTTCAGAACGATCTAATTCCACTGGAGGTGTTGTTACCGGTAAATGAAGTAATCAGATATCTTGAAGTCGAAATTTTCAAAAAGCCCAACAGTACAGCCATGGAATTTAACTTTGCCTTAATCGGTTGCAGACATCGTAAGTTATCCTCTTCCATAATCATATTATGCCAAGCTCTCGTAGCTCAGTCGGTAGCAAACTCCAGCTCGGCAAATTTTCTTTCTGGTGTTTGACGAAAGTCAGCTCGTCAAGTTTCATTCATCTTCCACCAATCGTTGGAAATACACGTGGATAGCTGAATTGGTCGCTGTGATATACACTATAAACTATCTTCCAAACGTCGCTAAACCCCAATCATTCTACAACATTGGAAATGTGCATGTTCGTTTAACCTAGTTTTGCTATATAAACCAACACACGAAGATGTCTACCTTATTTTGAGCGAATGGGGAGGCCACGTGTCCACAGCCGATCATTTATGCTAATATAACTGGAATTGAAGGCATCGCCGAAAGACCACTTCAATACAACACAAACATTTCAGAAAAATAGTCTCAATTGGCGAATGACAATATAAAATTCGCACAAAATTGCATTCTGCTTATTTCTTTACACATTCGATTGGTAACGCAATACAAACAAACCTGTTATTGACTTTCATTATTTAAAACGTGTTTGTAATAAGAAGACTGTTAGCATGCCTTTCACAACAGTCCTTTCACGTTAAAATCGTATGCTTACATATACGAGGAATATAACAAAATACACAGACATTATATATGTTTCTGCAAAATGCTTAATAGTACAGTCGATAACGGCCAGTGCTATCAATTCAGGGAACGTGTCAGCGGTTCGTGGCACTGCCATTCTTTCTTTTCGGAGATTGTAACTAGCATAATTCGACCTCCACCAAAGGGCTTAAACGTCTGCATAGGAAGGCGGACAAGTGTATCGGAATACCGATGTGTGCACTACAGGTGTGATAAACTCCGGTTGAATGGATTGTTGATTGATTGGGGTTATGCGCTATTTTCAACATGTTTTCAAATCTTACAGTTAGGTCACCCGTAATATATAAATAGTTCTAAAACTTGAAACAATGACATTGAAATAAGATGAAATCAGCTAGAAGTTTCACAACGATAAGATGACTACACATACTTGATTTCTCCAAAAGATGGAATTCTATTTAAACTTTCATTTTAACTCAATGTGAAATAAAAGTATTTTATCTAACAAAACCTAAATATCTACCATTCTTTGGTTAAACAGCGAAAACAACGACATCATCAACGATGTTATCAACGAATGGAGTTTCAACCCCAATATCAGCCATCTCCCCTGCATCTGCAGTTACAACATCGGGAGAAGGCGTGACACCCTCTGTCACCGGGGTTTCTACGAACCCGGTAGCTGGTACGGGGTCAACACAAACGGGAACTGGTGCAGTCACAACATCTATAACTGGAGCTACAACTCGGGAAGCAGGTTTGACATCCTCTGGTACAGAAGCTGCCACGATAACGTCACCTGGAGCTTCGACAACCCCTAAAACTGGAGCAGCGTCGACAACTGTACCCGGAGTAACAAACTCGGGCACCGCTGAAACTACGGCGCCTGCCGTCCCCTTGTCATCTTCCCCGTCGGTCGCAACATCGTCTCCAGTATCTACAACACCAGAAGGTATTTATATAAAGCATCACATTCGTATTGTTTCCATCTAAAGCTGTTTATTATTATCAGAGTCCTCCTGTTCAGACCAATGGCAATTAATGAAGGCTTCTTGATGATTGAATCGTCATTAAGGAGAGTTGCGTCTTTTCTAAAGCGTATTTTCTCTATTTTTTATTCCAAGTTTCCTGTTGTATTTGTTTCTTCTTATCGTTTGTTAAATACTTAAGCATGTGAATGTAGCATTTCCACAGAGCAGGTAACTTCGCATCGTCTTTACCCTCGTAGGCTTATTCCGGTTTCTCGACTAGACACATCAAAGACAAAAGTGACTAACAACATTTTTCAATGCTTGAATTTCAGGTCATAAGTATCGTCAGGTGCTATATTAAGATCTGACTTTCTCGACTTGACACATCAAAGTAAACAATGACTGACAACATTTTGCAATGCTTGAATTTCAGGTTATAAGTATCGTCAGGTGCTTTATAAAGACGTAGTTAAAAATCTGAACATTTTCGCTACGATGAGGAATTGTGCTGGACAGGTTGTATTAACATATATCAATGCATGTAGTTAAGATGCAGTCATTTCCCACTCAGCAACTGTCGAATACAGACATTACGAGTTTAGTATAAGTTAAGCCGATTGTTTAATTGGGATTATCAATGCTGTGTAAATAATCATCTAGGGAGATAATCCCGTATGACATCAAAATAAAAGATGATGGTGTCGAATGAAGTCAACTTCTCTGTATGCTAGGTAATTCCATAGTTTATCCTCCGTCTTTGTGAAAAATCTTATAACATTACTTATTAGGTAATAATGATTGCGACAATTCTTAAGTCAACTTCTTCAGAGAATGAATATAGTTTAATTTGAAACATAGCACGGGTTACCGTATATGGTTATCATTTTGCTTTGTTTGAAAATGTTATTAGTTACATGTGAATTACATGTGTGTAGTCAGTATGTATTAATTTAACAAGAAGATTATTTTTAAGAACATCGCTTTTCTGCATAAGCAAGCGTGATCTCCTCTGGTGCCAGCGTAGTCACTACCTCAGTTCCTGGATCATCGTCGACACCTGTCAATATTGGCCCCTTTCCGTGGGTCACCTGTTTTACATACACACACATGTTAGATATTTGTTGTGTAGCTTCACTACCAAGATTGTTCAAATTATGTCCCGGGGTTATCTGTTTTACATAGATATATATATATAAGGAAAAGGAGCTTAGATATTTGGTGTGCAGTGCTCCTCTATCAAGATTATTCAAATTATGCCCATGGCTTTAAAATTTGACCTGCCCCGGGATTACCTGTTGTACATAGAGATATATAGGGAGTTACTCGACTGGCTGTGTCAGTTGGTAAAATCCAACACATTACCATAAAGGGCATGGTTTGACTATGTTCTTATAGTGTTTTCTAAATCTTTTGAAATAGCCATCTGAGCACTCCAAGCAAGAAGTCAGCGTCAACCATTAACGGCGAAAATGTCACTAATGTGGTATCGACTTGAGCAGGATGCAAGAATGAAATAATGAAACTCATTTATTATCTAACCAAATGCAAGGTATAAACGACTTAGCCCTCATGTTAAATGATGGTCTGTGAAACTTCACCAGAGCAATATATGAGCCGAAATTACGAGAAAACCAACATTTTGGCCTCAGGGTAATGTGTCGATCCAAATCAGCCTGCGAAGTCCGCACAAGCTAATACGGACCGGCACATTCCGTCTAAGGGGGATAGAGGTATAGAGTAATGATTCCCGAAACAGAAAATCAACAGGAAGCGAAAAATGTCCGTCCGGATGATTTTAAGAAAAGGAAACAATGCTCGTATCGATCAGGTTCTCCTTTTATACAGTGAATTCAACTCGACCCCAAAAGTATCTAAAGAACGTTACAGTTCACGGTGATACACTGTTCATTGCAGTACAATGATAATCTTACTATTAAATCTAAAAGGCAACTATTTACCATACCAATGTTAATCTTACTATTACGTCTAAATGGCAAATATAGCATCCTGTTTACAAGCACATTACCATACCAATGATAATCTTACTATTAAGTCTAAAAGGCAACTGTAGCATCTTGTTTACAAACATATTACCATACCAATGATAATCTTACTATTAAGTCTAAATGGCAAATGTAGCATCCTGTGTACAATCATATTACCATACCAATGATAATCTTACTATAAAGTATAAATGGCAACTGTAGCATCCTGTTTACAAGACCATTACCATACGTCCGTATTTGAATGAAAACACGCCCATTTTAATATATATTGGACCCAAAGTATAAAATGACCCATAACTTACTTCGACTTATCGACGTGTTCGATTGATCGCTTGGGTTATTTTAAATTGATTTATGTATTGTCAGCTTCGTAAAACCCTTATACTTTTAAAAGTGTTTCAATATCAAAAGCGAGTCAGTGATGAAACATATCCCGTAAACAGCACAGCAGCAGTTCTGATTGCTTAATTAGAGCTGCTGCTACGCTGTCTTCATATGACAGATTCATACCAGGATGTTTTCGAGTCAAACAATATTTTAGCATGTTCACGCGAGTCTACTTTTCTTAAAAATACATGATTATCTCAGGCAGTGCAATAAACATCGAGGTGATACAACTACTTAAAGAGATAAGTAGACTTTGTTGAGTCTGTTCTCTACCCTTATAATTTATATCGTCATCAAGAAATCAGTATGGGCCAGAGAAGAATAGATTTCAATTCGCACAACAAGCGTACACGTGCATCTTTCTGTCACAGCTTTTTAATGCTTTTGCTGATCTACCTCGGAGGGTGAACGAAACATAAAAGAGATTTCGACCAACTTCGCTTTAATGCATTAAATCCACTGGTATTAGTACACCAGAACCTAGGATTTAACTCCATTCACTTTACTATTGTAATTAGTAGCAAATCTAGCGACCGTGTGTGGGCCCCATCGTTTGTCTAAATATACTAGCGAAAATCAGTAACTGTGCATGGGTAAACCGTCATATAAAACAATAAAAGAACAGATATGATTTCTTTCAAAATTGTAAAATACAGATTTCACCAAAGATCATCTTAATCGAAATCGTCTGGACAGCAACCATTTTATCACGAAGGCATAATGAATGCAATGTGTCTCCTAGTTCAGATAGCAAAGTCAATAACGCGTATATCCACCATTGGCTGTGATTTATGCCTGGCACCTACCCCTCTTGGAGCTGACAAGATTGCTGAAAAATGCATTGGGAATGTAACGCGCGGGATAACTAAGGTCAAAGTAAATTGACACAACCGACGTGGCATCTCGTCCCATGCGTGCTCGGTGGGCGAGAGTTCTGGCGAGACTGCAGGCCATGGCAACACATCCACATTCTGCTGCATCAAGAAATCGGTCATAACCAGTCCTACATGAGGTTTAACGTTGTCATGTAGAAGCGTGACGTGATGATGTTGCACGAACGGTGTGACGTAGACTTGCACGGTAGCGGATACAAGTTAAATTTCCATCGATGACAATTAGCGGTGTTCTGGCATGCCTAGATCAGAACACTACCTAGAATGATCGCCATCCCACTACACACTCATCATGAAAAAGTTCCCCAACATGGCTGTTCACTCTGGAACGATCGTCACGTTTATCAAAGTGCAACCGAGACTCGTCCTTGTATATATGCTATTTGTGTAAAGTTTCATGTTGTTTACAACACTTTGTAAATTTTAATTTGTATACATGCTATGTTACTGTTTCCCGTTAGTTTACCTAAACAACCAGTCAACAACAGACATCTGCTTAGAAAATCTGCTTCTTAATTCGGAATTCTAATCAACAGAAATACTACTGTTCCTGCAAATGTAATTACCTATAAATAAAGTTTTCTACTACCAGTTCTCAAAATAATGGAAACATTGTTATTATCGCTGTTTACCAAAATATTACGTCCTTGCAGACATTCACTGTACAACACATATCTATGCTCAGTTTCTAGCTTCTAGTGCTTCTTTTTTGAAGCTGAAAATATGTGACTTATACTCTACAATCTGATTGCTAATGTCAACACTTGAAACAAAACCCCTGCTTTCGAGCGCTATGTTAGTTTTAATATGTGGCTCTAGATGTGTTAAGGTGATAGTAGTTTGTGCTGCCTGCACCATACGGGAGGTATCGGCGTGTTTTGGTTTTCTTCTCTTGCTTCTTCTTTCGGCTAAGTTTGAGGACACTTGCGAATTAATGCGCGCAAGTTCGATATTATGCTGAACTGTGAGTGTATGTTTTAGATATGCGACTATGCCTTCAATGTTTGCATGTGATACGTGACCGCTTATTGCCTGACGCGACTCATTTACTATTCATTGTTCGCACATGGCCTTATACACATAGCCGACTAACCATTCACACTTAAAAAAACATTTGATCAGTCAAGTCGTTAGGTTTCGTAAAGAAGTAAAAAGTGGAATAATTAATACTTTACTAATATGCAAGTCCTGATTATCTCTTCACTAGGAACGACGACGCATACGCCGTCGATTTCTACAGCACCGGGTGTTACAGACGTTGGACCGACGAGTGCTCCATCTCCATCCGTGTCTGGGGGAACATCAGTAATACCCCCTAAACTATCATCAACGGAGACAACAAAGTCACAGACCACACAACCTCAAGGTAAATGAATTAGTCAATTGGTATGCTACCGACAACATCCTCCTCTTAAAGGGATTCCCAAATTTAAGCATATTTCACACCAATTTGTCTTGGTTAGCTATCCGTCCTAATTTATGACTGTTCTCATTATTGCTACAATCGAAATATATATTGACGACAAGCACTTAAGCACTTGACGTGTTCAAAGTGTGCTATTGTGATCATGGCGGGTCTGTCGCCCATCTTTTTTTTTAACAAACAGGAATTCGTTCACAGATTTACATCATTATGTCGTTTGTGTTACAAGAATTAAATTACAAATTATTAACATTATGTAAGGACATTATGTTACAGGTTCAATTAAACATTTACATCATTATGTACATATTTTCTTCCAGAAGATGTTTCGACAACATCAGAAATACAAAAAACATCCACGTCAGGAGAAGATACGACACAATATCCTATTTTGGTTTTGATGTTCCAATCTGTCTACACTTATATATCTATATATATATATAGATAGCAAGCCGAGTTCCGTGATAAAAACATTATGTTAAAATCCCAGTATCATAAACCAGACCACAGGACATTGCTCTAGGAAAAAATCATACCATTCAGCTTCTTACCAGCCTGTCATCGCGCCATGATCATATTTGTTAAGATTTCTACTATCAACCTACATTTCATTAATATAGAGCCAGGTGGTATTATGATCTGGATTATCATCGTTTAAAAACATTGTGAAAAAATGGGTTTTCTTCAGACATTACTTTATGTTACACGAATTATTTCACAAATTTACAACATCATGTACTTCATGTTACAGGAATTAATTCACAAATTTACAACATCAAGTACTTTATGTTACAGGAATTCATTTACACATGTACATCATCATGTATTTTATGTTACAATAATTAAAGTACAAATTTACATCATTATGTACTTTATGTTACAAGAAATAAATTACAAATTTAACACAGTAAGTACTTTATGTTACAAGAATTAAATTACAAATTTACATCATTATATACTTTATGTTACAATAATTAAATTCTAAATTTACATCATCATGTACTTTATGTAACAAGATTTAAATTACAAATTTACAACAGTAAGTACTTTATGTTACAAGAATTAAATTACAAATTTACATCATCAAGTACTTTATGTTACAAGAATTAAATTACAAATTTACAACATTATGTCCTTTATGTTACAAGATATAAGTTACAAATTTACAACATTATGTCCTTTATGTTTCAAGATTTAAATAAAAAAAAGACATCATTATGTACATTTTTTTCTTCCAGAAGAGGTTTCGACAACAACAGAAGTACAGACGACATCCACTTCCGGTGAAGGTACGCACAACACCCTAGTTTATTTTGATGCTCAAATCTGTCTACACTTATATATATATATATACATATGATCACATGTGTTAATAGTTTTACTATCAACCTACATTTAATCAATATAGAGCCAGTGTGTATTATGATCTGAATTATTATCGTTTAAAAACATTATGACATTTTTTTTTTCGGACGTTAGTTTATGTTACAAGAATTAATTCACACATTTACATCATCATGTACTTAATGTTACAATAATCAAATTACAAATTTAAATCATTAAGCACTTTATGTTGCAATAATTAAATTACAAATTTACAATATTATAAACTTTATGTTACAATAATTAAATTCCAAATTTACATCATTGTGTACTTTATGTTACAAGAATTAAATGACACATTTACATTATTATGTACTTTAAGATCAAGAACTGAATTACAAATGTTCAACATTTTGTCCTTTATTTTACAATAATTGAATTACAAATTGACATCCTCATGTACTTTCTGTTACAATAATTAAATCATAAATTTACAGCATTATGTTCTTTATGTTACAAGAAATAAATTACAATTTTACACCATCATGTACTTTATGTTACAAGAAATAAATTGCAAATTTACAACATTATGTCCTTTATGTTACAATAATTAAATGAAATAAAAATACATAATTATTTACATTTTTTCTTCCAGAAGAAGTTTCGACAACAACAGAAATACAGACAACATCCACGTCAGGAGAAGGTACGACACAATATCCTAGTTTGTTTTGATGCTCAAATCTGTCTACACATATATATGTATATATATGTACTTTCTGTTACAGGAATTAATTCACACATTTACAACGTTAAGTATTTTATGTTACAGGAATTAATTTACACATTTACATCATCATATACTTTATGTTACAATAGCTAAATTACAAATTTACATCATCGTGTACTTTATGTTACAAGAATTTACAAATTTACAACATTTAAATAAAAAAAATATACATCATTATGTACATATTTTCTTCCAGAAGAAGTTTCGACAACAACAGAAATACAGACGACATCCACTTCCGGTGAAGGTACGACACAACATCCTAGTTTGTTTTGATGCTCAAATCTGTCTACACTGATAACAGTCAGCTTCTTAACAGCCTGTCATCGTGCCATGTTCACATGTGTTAAGATTTTTAATATCAACCTCCATTTAATTAATATAGAGCCAGTGTGTATTATGATCTGAAATATAATAGTTTAAAAACATTGTGAAAAAATGGGTTTTCTTCAGACGTTACTTTATGTTACAAGAATTAATTCACACATTTACATCATCATGTACTTTATGTTATAAGAATTAAATAGCAAATTTACAACATTTTGTCCTTTATGTTACAAGAATTAAATTACAAATTTAGATCATTGTGCACTTTATGTAGCATCCTGTTTACAAGCACATTACCATACCAATGATAATCTTACTATTAAGTCTAAAAGTCAACTGTAGCATCCTGTTTACAATCTTATTACCATACCAAGGATAATATAACTATTAAGTCTAAATGGCAACTGTAGCATCCTGTTATAATCATATTACCATACCAATGATAATGTCTGTCTGTCTGTATGTCTGTCTGTCTGTCTGTCTGTCTGCCTGTCTGTATATCTGTATGTCTGTGTCTGTGTCTGTCTCTGTCTCTGTCTGTGTCTGTCTCTGTATGCCTCTGTCTCTCTGTCTCTCTCTCTGTCTCTCTCTCTCTAGCTCCATGTCTCTGTCTCTCTTTCTCTGTCTCTCTTTCTGTCTCTCTCTGTCTATCTTGCTCTCTGTCTCTCTGTCTCTCTCTGTCTCTATGTCTATGTCTGTCTCTGTCTGTCTCTCTCTGTCTCTCTCTCTGTCTCTATGTCTCTGTCTGTCTCTCTCTCTGTCTCTATCTGTGTCTCTCTGTCTCTCTCTGTGTATCTGTGTCTCTCTGTCTCTCTCTGTCTATATGTCTGTCTGTCTCTTTCTCTCTCTCTCTCTCTTTCTCTCTCTCTCTCTCTCTTTCTCTCTTTCTCTCTCTCTCTCTCTCTCTGTCTCTCCCTCTCTCTTTCTCTCTCTCTCTCTCTCTCTCGCTCTCTCTCTCTGTCTCTCTCTCTCTCTGTCTCTCTCTCTCTCTGTCTCTCTCTCTCTCTGTCTCTCTCTCTCTCCCTCTCAAGATTTGTCGGAAGCAAATATTTTCTTATATGAACATCTTTTTTCTTCATTAGCAACCTCGGAAGCTGAAGGTACGACGACCTCAGCACATGGAACATTGTCGACACCTGTACCTGGTGTAACACAAACTGGCACTAGTGCAGCCACCACCCCTGCAACTGGAGCTACAAATCCGACTGCCTCTGTCACCGGAAGTCCGACGACCCCGGCAACAGTTATAACATCTACTGTTTCTACACTCTCAACTACGACTGTGTGCGAGAAAGCTGATTTCATGAGGGAAAACATAGTGAATGTCAATGACATAACCTATGATAAGAATGTCATAAAAGATATTAGTGCACTCATAGGTAATGATTTATATATTAACTTGCTATAGTTTAAATCATTTGCTTCAGAAATCTTTGTTTTTTTGTTAACATATTTGCTTAGTTGGACGCTTGATGGTTTGTGTAAGCTTTTATATTTTCAAATGGTAAGATTCCAATTTAAGTTGGTAATGTACATTAGGGCGGCACATGTGTCCTCATCTTCATCTTGTAAATAATAGTACGTAACGAATCGTGTTATAATATGTCCAATTAAAGGGAGGTCTTAGATTGTGTTTGGTTGAAACTATATATGCTTAAAATATATAATTCGGACACGTTCGGCTCTACGGCGCATTTTTTAATGAAACATACAATATGCCCTTTAGAACAGAATGAAATCGGTATTGTTTTGTTTAGCCGTCTTAGTAATACTTAAAGCGATGTTTGATGTTCTATGATAGTATTAACCAAAAGTAACCACCTGTTGGCGATTTTAAATGATAATTGTAGTAGTTTTGTTTTGTCTTGCCTGCCTTCGAAGTGTGACACTTCGCGATCTAGTTTTGTCCTTGAAATAATGGTGTTTGGCAAACGGCACATGTATACTTTCAAATATTCTCTTTATACATATTTAATGTACAAATTCGAACATGGGCAGTACAAATGATTCATATATATTTCACAGATACTACTTCCCCACTAAATGTGACTCCAAACGTCGTGAAGCTGAAATTTAAAGTATATGCTACGTTAATGTCTGTAAAACTGGAGAACACAAAGAACGTCAGCAGAATCAAAGTATCCTATACTACGTCGCAAACCGTTAAATCTACAACTCGGTTAGATACAACACAATTGGCATCAGGTGTCACACAAGCTCCCGGCGGCTCGGCAACAGCTGGGGGAGCTCCAACCTCAACAACAGCTGCCTCTGGTGCAACTTCAGCTCCTGGTCAAGTTCCTTCAACAGTAGTAGGGATCAGCACTGGAGTTTCTGAGGCTTCAGGAGCCTCAACTGGAGGTATAGCTTCACAACCATCTGGAACAAACGCAGCACCAGGTGCATCTGTTGCAAGCACTGGTGGTGTTTCACCTACTGCTGCTATAACACCTGGAGATACAGGCGCTGGAGCTGCAACCAGCATTCAAGTTAGTGGCGTTGAATCAACATCATCAGGAACGACAGCTGCGCCAGGTGCTACACTAGTAACAACTACTGGCGAAGGGACGGGACCTGCATCAGGAACTTCAGTTGGTGTTTCGGGGACATCTGCAACACCAGGGTCAACGATTTTCGGTGGCGGAACATCCTCGGAAGGACTTTCAGGTTCATCAGGTGCTCTTGGTACACCGACAGTTTCACCAGGAGGCGGGGTATCAGGAGGAGTTGCCAGTGGTTCGACGAGACCTAATGGTGATGTTAGTGCCACTTCTGCCTCTTCAAGTGATGTAACTTCGGCTGCAGCAGGTGTTACAGTAGCTCCAGGTTCTACGATTCTTGGAGGTGGAACGACTTCTGCTGGTGGTGAAGGAGGAACAACACTTAAACCCGTTGTCCTCGAATCATCCGAAGTTAGTGTTGCGTTTTGTTTCTTTTACGATGATAAAGTACATGTTAATTGAACTGTTGCATGACAAGATCAGTTAACATATACATGTAATTATAAGGTGTTTACCAACCTATCAGTCCCATGACTGCAACATTTCAAATTTACACAGAGTTAATGAATAATAAGTGTACCACTAAAACGTCTAGTTATAAAATCCACATGTATAACTATGTATGTACATTGATATCAAACCTTTGAGTTTAGCTTAAGTTTGAGTGTCCATTACACATGAATGAAGGTCATTGGTTGTTTGCCTTACTTCGACATATAGTGCAATATTTGTACACAGACATGAGTATTAAAGCCCAATAAAGCCTGGACATACTATACCCCATATACTATATCGTACAATAGCTTGAAACTTAGCATACTTTTTCTACCTAGAAAGGAATTTTATAGTCCAATAAACCGTCACCATGTGATTTGAATACTGATGTCTGAGAACATATGGGAATCTTTCTTACGTGACGTCACCATAAACCATATGATATCGTGTTCGCCCGATAAAAAAGCCATACTAATATCTCGTTCATTTTGCCGCCAGTTACGAGAAATTACATAACTTTACATCAACGAGGTGATAACAAAACATGTAGTGTTTTTATTTCCCGGTGAACATTTGCCTCGTGAATCCTATCCCCACTTACCTTCGCAGAACAAACTCCTGCTGATGCACTCGTTTTCGTGTATGCTGGTAACTATACTAATATCCCACATGCAAGGATCAGTGTTAAATTTACTCTATTTTCATATTGTCCAGATTAATAAACATTTCAAGGCGAGAATTTATGTAATAATGTACACATTGTTTTTGGGTGAGACAGGTGTCAATGTAGTCAGTCGAATTTAATGGGTACATGTTGAGAATATACCACAAGAGCATGAATGCTTAAGATTGGTTATAACAGTTTCCTCCATTGAGAACCGTCCTATTCCAAAGCCATTGTGTATGGATCATCATCAAGCCTCGCCATTCAAATGTGAACATCGCTTATCTAGTAATATGTTTTGCTTCAGAACGATCTAATTCCACTGGAGGTGTTGTTACCGGTAAATGAAGTAATCAGATATCTTGAAGTCGAAATTTTCAAAAAGCCCAACAGTACAGCCATGGAATTTAACTTTGCCTTAATCGGTTGCAGACATCGTAAGTTATCCTCTTCCATAATCATATTATGCCAAGCTCTCGTAGCTCAGTCGGTAGCAAACTCCAGCTCGGCAAATTTTCTTTCTGGTGTTTGACGAAAGTCAGCTCGTCAAGTTTCATTCATCTTCCACCAATCGTTGGAAATACACGTGGATAGCTGAATTGGTCGCTGTGATATACACTATAAACTATCTTCCAAACGTCGCTAAACCCCAATCATTCTACAACATTGGAAATGTGCATGTTCGTTTAACCTAGTTTTGCTATATAAACCAACACACGAAGATGTCTACCTTATTTTGAGCGAATGGGGAGGCCACGTGTCCACAGCCGATCATTTATGCTAATATAACTGGAATTGAAGGCATCGCCGAAAGACCACTTCAATACAACACAAACATTTCAGAAAAATAGTCTCAATTGGCGAATGACAATATAAAATTCGCACAAAATTGCATTCTGCTTATTTCTTTACACATTCGATTGGTATGACTAACGCAATACAAACAAACCTGTTATTGACTTTCATTATTTAAAACGTGTTTGTAATAAGAAGACTGTTAGCATGCCTTTCACAACAGTCCTTTCACGTTAAAATCGTATGCTTACATATACGAGGAATATAACAAAATACACAGACATTATATATGTTTCTGCAAAATGCTTAATAGTACAGTCGATAACGGCCAGTGCTATCAATTCAGGGAACGTGTCAGCGGTTCGTGGCACTGCCATTCTTTCTTTTCGGAGATTGTAACTAGCATAATTCGACCTCCACCAAAGGGCTTAAACGTCTGCATAGGAAGGCGGACAAGTGTATCGGAATACCGATGTGTGCACTACAGGTGTGATAAACTCCGGTTGAATGGATTGTTGATTGATTGGGGTTATGCGCTATTTTCAACATGTTTTCAAATCTTACAGTTAGGTCACCCGTAATATATAAATAGTTCTAAAACTTGAAACAATGACATTGAAATAAGATGAAATCAGCTAGAAGTTTCACAACGATAAGATGACTACACATACTTGATTTCTCCAAAAGATGGAATTCTATTTAAACTTTCATTTTAACTCAATGTGAAATAAAAGTATTTTATCTAACAAAACCTAAATATCTACCATTCTTTGGTTAAACAGCGAAAACAACGACATCATCAACGATGTTATCAACGAATGGAGTTTCAACCCCAATATCAGCCATCTCCCCTGCATCTGCAGTTACAACATCGGGAGAAGGCGTGACACCCTCTGTCACCGGGGTTTCTACGAACCCGGTAGCTGGTACGGGGTCAACACAAACGGGAACTGGTGCAGTCACAACATCTATAACTGGAGCTACAACTCGGGAAGCAGGTTTGACATCCTCTGGTACAGAAGCTGCCACGATAACGTCACCTGGAGCTTCGACAACCCCGAAAACTGGAGCAGCGTCGACAACTGTACCCGGAGTAACAAACTCGGGCACCGCTGAAACTACGGCGCCTGCCGTCCCCTTGTCATCTTCCCCGTCGGTCGCAACATCGTCTCCAGTATCTACAACACCAGAAGGTATTTATATAAAGCATCACATTCGTATTGTTTCCATCTAAAGCTGTTTATTATTATCAGAGTCCTCCTGTTCAGACCAATGGCAATTAATGAAGGCTTCTTGATGATTGAATCGTCATTAAGGAGAGTTGCGTCTTTTCTAAAGCGTATTTTCTCTATTTTTTATTCCAAGTTTCCTGTTGTATTTGTTTCTTCTTATCGTTTGTTAAATACTTAAGCATGTGAATGTAGCATTTCCACAGAGCAGGTAACTTCGCATCGTCTTTACCCTCGTAGGCTTATTCCGGTTTCTCGACTAGACACATCAAAGACAAAAGTGACTAACAACATTTTTCAATGCTTGAATTTCAGGTCATAAGTATCGTCAGGTGCTATATTAAGATCTGACTTTCTCGACTTGACACATCAAAGTAAACAATGACTGACAACATTTTGCAATGCTTGAATTTCAGGTTATAAGTATCGTCAGGTGCTTTATAAAGACGTAGTTAAAAATCTGAACATTTTCGCTACGATGAGGAATTGTGCTGGACAGGTTGTATTAACATATATCAATGCATGTAGTTAAGATGCAGTCATTTCCCACTCAGCAACTGTCGAATACAGACATTACGAGTTTAGTATAAGTTAAGCCGATTGTTTAATTGGGATTATCAATGCTGTGTAAATAATCATCTAGGGAGATAATCCCGTATGACATCAAAATAAAAGATGATGGTGTCGAATGAAGTCAACTTCTCTGTATGCTAGGTAATTCCATAGTTTATCCTCCGTCTTTGTGAAAAATCTTATAACATTACTTATTAGGTAATAATGATTGCGACAATTCTTAAGTCAACTTCTTCAGAGAATGAATATAGTTTAATTTGAAACATAGCACGGGTTACCGTATATGGTTATCATTTTGCTTTGTTTGAAAATGTTATTAGTTACATGTGAATTACATGTGTGTAGTCAGTATGTATTAATTTAACAAGAAGATTATTTTTAAGAACATCGCTTTTCTGCATAAGCAAGCGTGATCTCCTCTGGTGCCAGCGTAGTCACTACCTCAGTTCCTGGATCATCGTCGACACCTGTCAATATTGGCCCCTTTCCGTGGGTCACCTGTTTTACATACACACACATGTTAGATATTTGTTGTGTAGCTTCACTACCAAGATTGTTCAAATTATGCCCCGGGGTTATCTGTTTTACATAGATATATATATATAAGGAAAAGGAGCTTAGATATTTGGTGTGCAGTGCTCCTCTATCAAGATTATTCAAATTATGCCCATGGCTTTAAAATTTGACCTGCCCCGGGATTACCTGTTGTACATAGAGATATATAGGGAGTTACTCGACTGGCTGTGTCAGTTGGTAAAATCCAACACATTACCATAAAGGGCATGGTTTGACTATGTTCTTATAGTGTTTTCTAAATCTGAGCACTCCAAGCAAGAAGTCAGCGTCAACCATTAACGGCGAAAATGTCACTAATGTGGTATCGACTTGAGCAGGATGCAAGAATGAAATAATGAAACTCATTTATTATCTAACCAAATGCAAGGTATAAACGACTTAGCCCTCATGTTAAATGATGGTCTGTGAAACTTCACCAGAGCAATATATGAGCCGAAATTACGAGAAAACCAACATTTTGGCCTCAGGGTAATGTGTCGATCCAAATCAGCCTGCGAAGTCCGCACAAGCTAATACGGACAGGCACATTCCGTCTAAGGGGGATAGAGGTATAGAGTAATGATTCCCGAAACAGAAAATCAACAGGAAGCGAAAAATGTCCGTCCGGATGATTTTAAGAAAAGGAAACAATGCTCGTATCGATCAGGTTCTCCTTTTATACAGTGAATTCAACTCGACCCCAAAAGTATCTAAAGAACGTTACAGTTCACGGTGATACACTGTTCATTGCAGTACAATGATAATCTTACTATTAAATCTAAAAGGCAACTATTTACCATACCAATGTTAATCTTACTATTACGTCTAAATGGCAAATATAGCATCCTGTTTACAAGCACATTACCATACCAATGATAATCTTACTATTAAGTATAAAAGGCAACTGTAGCATCTTGTTTACAAACATATTACCATACCAATGATAATCTTACTATTAAGTCTAAATGGCAAATGTAGCATCCTGTGTACAATCATATTACCATACCAATGATAATCTTACTATAAAGTATAAATGGCAACTGTAGCATCCTGTTTACAAGACCATTACCATACGTCCGTATTTGAATGAAAACACGCCCATTTTAATATATATTGGACCCAAAGTATAAAATGACCCATAACTTACTTCGACTTATCGACGTGTTCGATTGATCGCTTGGGTTATTTTAAATTGATTTATGTATTGTCAGCTTCGTAAAACCCTTATACTTTTAAAAGTGTTTCAATATCAAAAGCGAGTCAGTGATGAAACATATCCCGTAAACAGCACAGCAGCAGTTCTGATTGACAGATTCATACCAGGATGTTTTCGAGTCAAACAATATTTTAGCATGTTCACGCGAGTCTACTTTTCTTAAAAATACATGATTATCTCAGGCAGTGCAATAAACATCGAGGTGATACAACTACTTAAAGAGATAAGTAGACTTTGTTGAGTCTGTTCTCTACCCTTATAATTTATATCGTCATCAAGAAATCAGTATGGGCCAGAGAAGAGTAGATTTCAATTCGCACAACAAGCGTACACGTGCATCTTTCTGTCACAGCTTTTTAATGCTTTTGCTGATCTACCTCGGAGGGTGAACGAAACATAAAAGAGATTTCGACCAACTTCGCTTTAATGCATTAAATCCACTGGTATTAGTACACCAGAACCTAGGATTTAACTCCATTCACTTTACTATTGTAATTAGTAGCAAATCTAGCGACCGTGTGTGGGCCCCATCGTTTGTCTAAATATACTAGCGAAAATCAGTAACTGTGCATGGGTAAACCGTCATATAAAACAATAAAAGAACAGATATGATTTCTTTCAAAATTGTAAAATACAGATTTCACCAAAGATCATCTTTATCGAAATCGTCTGGACAGCAACCATTTTATCACGAAGGCATAATGAATGCAATGTGTCTCCTAGTTCAGATAGCAAAGTCAATAACGCGTATATCCACCATTGGCTGTGATTTATGCCTGGCACCTACCCCTCTTGGAGCTGACAAGATTGCTGAAAAATGCATTGGGAATGTAACGCGCGGGATAACTAAGGTCAAAGTAAATTGACACAACCGACGTGGCATCTCGTCCCATGCGTGCTCGGTGGGCGAGAGTTCTGGCGAGACTGCAGACCATGGCAACACATCCACATTCTGCTGCATCAAGAAATCGGTCATAACCAGTCCTACATGAGGTTTAACGTTGTCATGTAGAAGCGTGACGTGATGATGTTGCACGAACGGTGTGACGTAGACTTGCACGGTAGCGGATACAAGTTAAATTTCCATCGATGACAATTAGCGGTGTTCTGGCATGCCTAGATCAGAACACTACCTAGAATGATCGCCATCCCACTACACACTCATAATGAAAAAGTTCCCCAACATGGCTGTTCACTCTGGAACGATCGTCACGTTTATCAAAGTGCAACCGAGACTCGTCCTTGTATATATGCTATTTGTGTAAAGTTTCATGTTGTTTACAACACTTTGTAAATTTTAATTTGTATACATGCTATGTTACTGTTTCCCGTTGGTTTACCTAAACAACCAGTCAACAACAGACATCTGCTTAGAAAATCTGCTTCTTAATTCGGAATTCTAATCAACAGAAATACTACTGTTCCTGCAAATGTAACTACCTATAAATAAAGTTTTCTACTACCAGTTCTCAAAATAATGGAAACATTTTTATTATCGCTGTTTACCAAAATATTACGTCCTTGCAGACATTCACTGTACCACACATATCTATGCTCAGTTTCTAGCTTCTAGTGCTTCTTTTTTGAAGCTGAAAATATGTGACTTATACTCTACAATCTGATTGCTAATGTCAACACTTGAAACAAAACCCCTGCTTTCGAGCGCTATGTTAGTTTTAATATGTGGCTCTAGATTTGTTAAGGTGATAGTAGTTTGTGCTGCCTGCACCATACGGGAGGTATCGGCGTGTTTTGGTTTTCTTCTCTTGCTTCTTCTTTCGGCTAAGTTTGAGGACACTTGCGAATTAATGCGCGCAAGTTCGATATTATGCTGAACTGTGAGTGTATGTTTTAGATATGCGACTATGTCTTCAATGTTTGCATGTGATACGTGACCGCGTATTGCCTGACGCGACTCATTTACTATTCATTGTTCGCACATGGCCTTATACACATAGCCGACTAACCATTCACACTTAAAAAAACATTTGATCAGTCAAGTCGTTAGGTTTCGTAAAGAAGTAAAAGGTGGAATAATTAATACTTTACTAATATGCAAGTCCTGATTATCTCTTCACTAGGAACGACGACGCATACGCCGTCGATTTCTACAGCACCGGGTGTTACAGACGTTGGACCGACGAGTGCTCCATCTCCATCCGTGTCTGGGGGAACATCAGTAATACCCCCTAAACTATCATCAACGGAGACAACAAAGTCACAGACCACACAACCTCAAGGTAAATGAATTAGTCAATTGGTATGCTACCGACAACATCCTCCTCTTAAAGGGATTCCCAAATTTAAGCATATTTCATACCAATTAGTCTTGGTTAGCTATCCGTCCTAATTTATGACTGTTCTCATTATTGCTACAATCGAAATATATATTGACGACAAGCACTTAAGCACTTGACGTGTTCAAAGTGAGCTATTGTGATCATGGCGGGTCTGTCGCCCATCTTTTTTTTTAACAAACAGGAATTCGTTCACAGATTTACATCATTATGTCGTTTGTGTTACAATAATTAAATTACAAATTATTAACATTATGTAAGGACATTATGTTACAGGTTCAATTAAACATTTACATCATTATGTACATATTTTCTTCCAGAAGATGTTTCGACAACATCAGAAATACAGAAAACATCCACGTCAGGAGAAGGTACGACACAATATCCTATTTTAGTTTTGATGTTCCAATCTGTCTACACTTATATATCTATATATATATATAGATAGCAAGCCGAGTTCCGTGATAAAAACATTATGTTAAAATCCCAGTGTCATAAACCAGACCACAGGACATTGCTCTAGGAAAAAATCATACAATTCAGCTTCTTACCAGCCTGTCATCGCGCCATGATTATATTTGTTAAGATTTCTACTATCAACCTACATTTCATTAATATAGAGCCAGGTGGTATTATGATCTGGATTATCATCGTTTAAAAACATTGTGAAAAAATGGGTTTTCTTCAGACATTACTTTATGTTACACGAATTATTTCACAAATTTACAACATCATGTACTTCATGTTACAGGAATTAATTCACAAATTTACAACATCAACAAGTACTTTATGTTACAGGAATTCATTTACACATGTACATCATCATGTACTTTATGTTACAATAATTAAAGTACAAATTTACATCATTATGTACTTTATGTTACAAGAAATAAATTACAAATTTAACACAGTAAGTACTTTATGTTACAAGAATTAAATTACAAATTTACATCATTATATACTTTATGTTACAATAATTAAATTCTAAACTTACATCATCATGTACTTTATGTAACAAGATTTAAATTACAAATTTACAACAGTAAGTACTTTATGTTACAAGAATTAAATTACAAATTTACATCATCAAGTACTTTATGTTACAAGAATTAAATTACAAATTTACAACATTATGTCCTTTATGTTACAAGATATAAGTTACAAATTTACAACATTATGTCCTTTATGTTTCAAGATTTAAATAAAAAAAAGACATCATTATGTACATTTTTTCTTCCAGAAGAGATTTCGACAACAACAGAAGTACAGACGACATCCACTTCCGGTGAAGGTACGCTCAACACCCTAGTTTGTTTTGATGCTCAAATCTGTCTACACTTATATATATATAAAATACATATGATCAAATGTGTTAATATTTTTACTATCAATCTACATTTAATCAATATAAAGCCAGTGTATATTATGATCTGAATTATTATCGTTTAAAAACATTATGACATTTTTCTTTTCGGACGTTAGTTTATGTTACAAGAATTAATTCACACATTTACATCATCATGTACTTAATGTTACAATAATCAAATTACAAATTTAAATCATTAAGCACTTTATGTTGCAATAATTAAATTACAAATTTACAATATTATAAACTTTATGTTACAATAATTAAATTCCAAATTTACATCATTGTGTACTTTATGTTACAAGAATTAAATTACACATTTACATTATTATGTACTTTAAGTTCAAGAACTGAATTACAAATGTTCAACATTTTGTCCTTTATGTTACAGTAATTGAATTACAAATTGACATCATCATGTACTTTCTGTTACAATAATTAAATCATAAATTTACAGCATTAGGTTCTTTATGTTACAAGAAATAAATTACAATTTTACACCATCATGTACTTTATGTTACACGAAATAAATTGCAAATTTACAACATTATGTCCTTTATGTTACAATAATTAAATGAAATAAAAATACATAATTATTTACATTTTTTCTTCCAGAAGAAGTTTCGACAACAACAGAAATACAGACAACATCCACGTCAGGAGAAGGTACGACACAATATCCTAGTTTGTTTTGATTCTCAAATATGTCTACACATATAATATAGAGCCAGTGTGTATTATGATCTGAAATATAATAGTTTAAAAACATTGTGAAAAAATGGGTTTTCTTCAGACGTTACTTTATGTTACAAGAATTAATTCACACATTTACATCATCATGTACTTTATGTTATAAGAATTAAATAGCAAATTTACAACATTTTGTACTTTATGTTACAAGAATTAAATTACACATTTAGATCATTGTGCACTTTATGTAGCATCCTGTTTACAAGCACATTACCATACCAATGATAATCCTACTATTAAGTATAAAAGGCAACTGTAGCATCCTGTTTACAATCTTATTACCATACCAAGGATAATATAACTATTAAGTCTAAATGGCAACTGTAGCATCCTGTTATAATCATATTACCATACCAATGATAATGTCTGTCTGTCTGTATGTATGTATGTCTGTCTGTCTGTCTGTCTGTATATCTGTATGTCTGTGTCTGTGTCTGTCTCTGTCTGTGTCTGTCTCTGTATGCCTCTGTCTCTCTGTCTCTCTGTCTCTCTCTCTCTATCTCCATGTCTCTGTCTCTCTGTCTCTCTCTGTCTCTTTCTGTCTCTCTGTCTCTGTCTGTCTCTGTCTGTCTTTCTCTGTCTCTCTCTGTCTCTCTCTGTCTCTATGTCTCTGTCTGTCTGTCTCTCTGTCTCTCTCTGTGTGTCTCTGTCTCTCTCTGTGTCTCTGTGTCTCTCTGTCTCTCTCTGTCTATATGTCTGTCTGTCTCTTTCTCTCTCTCTCTCTCTCTCTCTCTCTGTCTCTCTCTCTGTCTCTCTCTCTGTGTCTGTCTCTCTCTCTCTCTCTCTCTCTCTCTCTCTGTCTGTCTGTCTGTCTCTCTCTCTCTCTCTCTCTCTCTCTCTCTCTCTCTCTCTCTCTCGCTCTCTCTCTCTCTCTCTCTCTCTCTCTCTCTCTGTCTCTCTCTCTCTCTGTCTCTCTCTCTCTCCCTCTCAAGATTTGTCGGAAGCAAATATCTTCTTATATGAACATCTTTTTTCTTCATTAGCAACCTCGACAGCTGAAGGTACGACGACCTCAGCACATGGAACATTGTCGACACCTGTACCTGGTGTAACACAAACTGGCACTAGTGCAGCCACCACCCCTGCAACTGGAGCTACAAATCCGACTGCCTCTGTCACCGGAAGTCCGACGACCCCGGCAACAGTTATAACATCTACTGTTTCTACACTCTCAACTACGACTGTGTGCGAGAAAGCTGATTTCATGAGGGAAAACATAGTGAATGTCAAAGACATAACCTATGATAAGAATGTCATAAAAGATATTAGTGCACTCATAGGTAATGATTTATATATTAACTTGCTATAGTTTAAATCATTTGCTTCAGAAATCTTTGTTTTTTTGTTAACATATTTGCTTAGTTGGACGCTTGATGGTTTGTGTAAGCTTTTATATTTTCAAATGGTAAGATTCCAATTTAAGTTGGTAATGTACATTAGGGCGGCACATGTGTCCTCATCTTCATCTTGTAAATAATAGTACGTAACGAATCGTGTTATAATATGTCCAATTAAAGGGAGGTCTTAGATTGTGTTTGGTTGAAACTATATATGCTTAAAATATCTAATTCGGACACGTTCGGCTCTACGGCGCATTTTTTAATGAAACATACAATATGCCCTTTAGAACAGAATGAAATCGGTATTGTTTTGTTTAGCCGTCTTAGTAATACTTAAAGCGATGTTTGATGTTCTATGATAGTATTAACCAAAAGTAACCACCTGTTGGCGATTTTAAATGATAATTGTAGTAGTTTTGTTTTGTCTTGCCTGCCTTCGAAGTGTGACACTTCGCGATCTATTTTTGTCCTTGAAATAATGGTGTTTGGCAAACGGCACATGTATACTTTCAAACATTCTCTTTATACATATTTAATGTACAAATTCGAACATGGGCAGTACAAATGATTCATATATATTTCACAGATACTACTTCCCCACTAAATGTGACTCCAAACGTCGTGAAGCTGAAATTTAAAGTATATGCTACGTTAATGTCTGTCAAACTGGAGAACACAAAGAACGTCAGCAGAATCAAAGTATCCTATACTACGTCGCAAACCGTTAAATCTACAACTCGGTTATATACAACACAATTGGCATCAGGTGTCACACAAGCTCCCGGCGGCTCGGCAACAGCTGGGGGAGCTCCAACCTCAACAACAGTTGCCTCTGGTGCAACTTCAGCTCCTGGTCAAGTTCCTTCAACAGTAGTAGGGATCAGCACTGGAGTGTCTGAGGCTTCAGGAGCCTCAACTGGAGGTATAGCTTCACAACCATCTGGAACAAACGCAGCACCAGGTGCATCTGTTGCAAGCACTGGTGGTGTTTCACCTACTGCTGCTATAACACCTGGAGATACCGGCGCTGGAGCTGCAACCAGCATTCAAGTTAGTGGCGTTGAATCAACATCATCAGGAACGACAGCTGCGCCAGGTGCTACACTAGTAACAACTACTGGCGAAGGGACGGGACCTGCATCAGGAACTTCAGGTGGTGTTTCGGGGACATCTGCAACACCAGGGTCAACGATTTTCGGTGGCGGAACATCCTCGGAAGGACTTTCAGGTTCATCAGGTGCTCTTGGTACACCGACAGTTTCACCAGGAGGCGGGGTATCAGGAGGAGTTGCCAGTGGTTCGACGAGACCTAATGGTGATGTTAGTGCCACTTCTGCCTCTTCAAGTGATGTAACTTCGGCTGCAGCAGGTGTTACAGTAGCTCCAGGTTCTACGATTCTTGGAGGTGGAACGACTTCTGCTGGTGGTGAAGGAGGAACAACACTTAAACCCGTTGTCCTCGAATCATCCGAAGTTAGTGTTGCGTTTTGTTTCTTTTACGATGATAAAGTACATGTTAATTGAACTGTTGCATGACAAGATCAGTTAACATATACATGTAATTATAAGGTGTTTACCAACCTATCAGTCCCATGACTGCAACATTTCAAATTTACACAGAGTTAATGAATAATAAGTGTACCACTAAAACGTCTAGTTATAAAATCCACATGTATAACTATGTATGTACATTGATATCAAACCTTTGAGTTTAGCTTAAGTTTGAGTGTCCATTACACATGAATGAAGGTCATTGGTTGTTTGCCTTACTTCGACATATAGTGCAATATTTGTACACAGACATGAGTATTAAAGCCCAATAAAGCCTGGACATACTATACCCCATATACTATATCGTACAATAGCTTGAAACTTAGCATACTTTTTCTACCTAGAAAGGAATTTTATAGTCCAATAAACCGTCACCATGTGATTTGAATACTGATGTCTGAGAACATATGGGAATCTTTCTTACGTGACGTCACCATAAACCATATGATATCGTGTTCGCCCGATAAAAAAGCCATACTAATATCTCGTTCATTTTGCCGCCAGTTACGAGAAATTACATAACTTTACATCAACGAGGTGATAACAAAACATGTAGTGTTTTTATTTCCCGGTGAACATTTGCCTCGTGAATCCTATCCCCACTTACCTTCGCAGAACAAACTCCTGCTGATGCACTCGTTTTCGTGTATGCTGGTAACTATACTAATATCCCACATGCAAGGATCAGTGTTAAATTTACTTTATTTTCATATTGTCCAGATTAATAAACATTTCAAGGCGAGAATTGATGTAATAATGTACACATTGTTTTTGGGTGAGACAGGTGTCAATATAGTCAGTCGAATTTAATGGGTACATGTTGAGAATATACCACAAGAGCATGAATGCTTAAGATTGGTTATAACAGTTTCCTCCATTGAGAACCGTCCTATTCCATCATCAAGCCTCGCCATTCAAATGTGAACATCGCTTATCTAGTAATATGTTTTGCTTCAGAACGATCTAATTCCACTGGAGGTGTTGTTACCGGTAAATGAAGTAATCAGATATCTTGAAGTCGAAATTTTCAAAAAGCCCAACAGTACAGCCATGGAATTTAACTTTGCCTTAATCGGTTGCAGACATCGTAAGTTATCCTCTTCCATAATCATATTATGCCAAGCTCTCGTAGCTCAGTCGGTAGCAAACTCCAGCTCGGCAAATTTTCTTTCTGGTGTTTGACGAAAGTCAGCTCGTCAAGTTTCATTCATCTTCCACCAATCGTTGGAAACACACGTGGATAGCTGAATTGGTCGCTGTGATATACACTATAAACTATCTTCCAAACGTCGCTAAACCCCAATCATTCTACAACATTGGAATTGTGCATGTTCGTTTAACCTAGTTTCGCTATATAAACCAACACACGAAGATGTCTACCTTATTTTGAGCGAATGGGGAGGCCACGTGTCCACAGCCGATCATTTATGCTAATATAACTGGAATTGAAGGCATCGCCGAAAGACCACACTTCAATACAACACAAACATTTCAGAAAAAGAGTCTCAATTGGCGAATGACAATATAAAATTCGCACAAAATTGCATTCTGCTTATTTCTTTACACATTCGATTGGTATGACTAACGCAATACAAACACACCTGTTATTGACTTTCATTATTTAAAACGTGTTTGTAATAAGAAGACTGTTAGCATGCCTTTCACAACAGTCCTTTCACGTTAAAATCGTATGCTTACATATACGAGGAATATACCAAAATACACAGACATTATATATGTTTCTGCAAAAGGCTTAATAGTACAGTCGATAACGGCCAGTGCTATCAATCCAGGGAACGTGTCAGCGGTTCGTGGCACTGCCATTCTTTCTTTTCGGAGATTGTAACTAGCATAATTCGACCTCCACCAAAGGGCTTAAACGTCTGCATAGGAAGGCGGACAATTGTATCGGAATACCGATGTGTGCACTACAGGTGTGATAAACTCCGGTTGAATGGATTGTTGATTGATTGGGGTTATGCGCTATTTTCAACATGTTTTCAAATCTTACAGTTAGGTCACCCGTAATATATAAATAGTTCTAAAACTTGAAACATTGACATTGAAATAAGATGAAATCAGCTAGAAGTTTCACAACGATAAGATGACTACACATACTTGATTTCTCCAAAAGATGGAATTCTATTTAAACTTTCATTTTAACTCAATGTGAAATAAAAGTATTTTATCTAACAAAACCTAAATATCTACCATTCTTTGGTTAAACAGCGAAAACAACGACATCATCAACGATGTTATCAACGAATGGAGTTTCAACCCCAATATCAGCCATCTCCCCTGCATCTGCAGTTACAACATCGGGAGAAGGCGTGACACCCTCTGTCACCGGGGTTTCTACGATCCCGGTAGCTGGTACGGGGTCAACACAAACGGGAACTGGTGCAGTCACAAAATCTATAACTGGAGCTACAACTCGGGAAGCAGGTTTGACATCCTCTGGTACAGAAGCTGCCACGATAACGTCACCTGGAGCTTCGACAACCCCGAAAACTGGAGCAGCGTCGACAACTGTACCCGGAGTAACAAACTCGGGCACCGCTGAAACTACGGCGCCTGCCGTCCCCTTGTCATCTTCCCCGTCGGTCGCAACATCGTCTCCAGTATCTACAACACCAGAAGGTATTTATATAAAGCATCACATTCGTATTGTTTCCATCTAAAGCTGTTTATTATTATCAGAGTCCTCCTGTTCAGACCAATGGCAATTAATGAAGGTTTCTTGATGACAGAATCGTCATTAAGGAGAGTTGCGTCTTTTCTTAAAACGTATTTTCTCTATTTTTTATTCCAAGTTTCCTGTTATATTTGTTTCTTCTTATCGTTTGTTAAATACTTAAGCATGTGAATGTAGCATTTCCACAGAGCAGGTAACTTCGCATCGTCTTTACCCTCGTAGGCTTATTCCGGTTTCTCGACTAGACACATCAAAGACAAAAGTGACTAACAACATTTTTCAATGCTTGAATTTCAGGTCATAAGTATCGTCAGGTGCTATATTAAGATCTGACTTTCTCGACTTGACACATCAAAGTAAACAATGACTGACAACATTTTGCAATGCTTGAATTTCAGGTCATAAGTATCGTCAGGTGCTTTATAAAGACGTAGTTAAAAATCTGAACATTTTCGCTACGATGAGGAATTGTGCTGGACAGGTTGTATTAACATATATCAATGCATGTAGTTAAGATGCAGTCATTTCCCACTCAGCAACTGTCGAATACAGACATTACGAGTTTAGTATAAGTTAAGCCGATTGTTTAATTGGGATTATCAATGCTGTGTAAATAATCATCTAGGGAGATAATCCCGTATGACATCAAAATAAAAGATAATGGTGTCGAATGAAGTCAACTTCTTTGTATGCTAGGTATTTCCATAGTTTATCCTCCGTCTTTGTGAAAAATCTTATAAAATTACTTATTAGGTAATAATGATTGCGACAATTCTTAAGTCAACTTCTTCAGAGAATGAATATAGTTTAATTTGAAACATAGCACGGGATTACCTGTTGTACATAGAGATATATAGGGAGTTACTCGACTGGCTGTGTCAGTTGGTAAAAAAAAAACATTACCATAAAGGGCATGGTTTGACTATATTATATATAATATTATAGTGTTTTCTAAATCTTTTGAAATAGCCATCTGAGCACTCCAAGCAAGAAGTCAGCGTCACCCATTAACGGCGAAAATGTCACTAATGTGGTATCGACTTGAGCAGGATGCAAGAATGAAATAATGAAACTCATTTATTATCTAACCAAATGCGAGGTATAAACGACTTGGCCCTCATGTTAAATGATGGTCTGTGAAACTTTACAAGAGCAATATATGAGCCGAGATTACGAGAAAACCAACATTTTGGCCTCAGGATAATGTGTCGATCTAAATCAGCCTGCGAAGTCCGCACAAGCTAATCCGGACCGTCACATTCCGTCTAAGGGGGGTAGAGGTATAGAGTAATGATTCCTGAAACAGAAAATCAACAGGAAGCGAAAAATGTCCGTGCGGATGATTTTAAGAAAAGGAAACAATGCTCGTATCGATCAGGTTCTCCTTTTATACAGTGAATTCAACTCGACCCCAAAAGTATCTAAAGAACGTTACAGTTCACGGTGATACACTGTTCATTGCAGTACAATGATAATCTTACTATTAAATCTAAAAGAGAACTATTTACCATACCAATGTTAATCTTACTATTACGTCTAAATGGCAAATATAGCATCCTGTTTACAAGCACATTACCATACCAATGATAATCTTACTATTATGTCTAAAAGGCAACTGTAGCATCTTGTTTAAAACCATATTACCATACCAATGATAATCTTACTATTAAGTCTAAATGGCAAATGTAGCACCCTGTGTACAATCATATTACCATACCAATGATAATCTTACTATAAAGTCTAAATGGCAACTGTAGCATCCTGTTTGCAAGACCATTACCATACGTCCGTATTTGAATGAAAACACGCCAATTTTAAAATATATTGGACTCTCGATAACCCAAGGTATAAAATGACCCATAACTTACTTCGACTTATCGACGTGTTCGATTGATCGCTTGGGTTATTTTAAATTGATTTATGTGTTGTCAGCTTCGTAAAACCCTTATACTTTTAAAAGTGTTTCAATATCAAAAGCGAGTCAGTGATGAAACATATCACGTAAACAGCACAGCAGCAGTTCTGATTGCTTAATTAGAGCTGCTGCTACGCTGTCTTCATATGACAGATTCATACCAGGATGTTTTCGAGTCAAACAATATTTTAGCATGTTCACGCGAGTCTACTGTACTTAAAAATACATGATTTTCTCAGGCAGTGCAATAAACATCGAAGTGATACAACTACTTAAAGAGATAAGTATACTTTGTTGAGTCTGTTCTCTACCCTTATAATTGATATCGTCATCAAGATATCAGTATGGGCCAGAGAAGAGTAGATTTCAAATCGCACAACAAGCGTACACGTGCATCTTTCTGTCACAGCTTTTTAATGCTTTTGCTGATCAACCTCGGAGGGTGAACGAAACATAAAAGAGACTTCGACCAACTTCGCTTTAATGCATTAAATCCACTAGTGTTAGTACACCAGAACCTAGAATTTAACTCCATTCACTTTACTATTGTAATTAGTAGCAAATCTAGCGACCGTGTGTGGGCCCCGTCGTTTGTCTAAATATACTAGCGAAAATCAGTAACTGTGCATGGGTAAACCGTCATATAAAACAATCAAAGAACAGATATGATTTCTTTCAAAATTGTAAAATACAGATTTCACCAAAGATCATCTTAATCGAAATCGTCTGGACAGCAACCATTTTTTCACGAAGGTATAATGAATGCAATGTGTCTCCTAGTTCAGATAGCAAAGTCAATAACGCGTATATCCACCATTGGCTGTGATTAATGCCTGGCACCTACCCCTCTTGGAGCTGACAAGATTGCTGAAAAATGCATTGGGAATGTAACGCGCGGGATAACTAAGGTCAAAGTAAATTGACACAACCGACGTGGCATCTCGTCCCATGCGTGCTCGGTGGGCGAGAGTTCTGGCGAGACTGCAGGCCATGGCAACACATCCACATTCTGCTGCATCAAGAAATCAGTCATAACCAGTCCTACATGAGGTTTAACGTTGTCATGTAGAAGCGTGACGTGATGATGTTGCACGAACGGTGTGACGTAGACTTGCACGGTAGCGGATACAAGTTAAATTTCCATCGATGACAACTAGCGGTGTTCTGGCATGCCTAGATCAGAACACTACCTAGAATGATCGCAATGCCACTACACACTCATCATGAAAAAGTTCCCCAACATGGCTGTTCACTCTGGAACGATCGTCACGTTTATCAAAGTGCAACCGAGACTCGCCCTTGTATATATGCTATTTGTGTAAAGTTTCATGTTGCTTACAACACTTTGTAAATTTTAATTTGTATACATGCTATGTTACTGTTTCCCGTTGGTTTACCTAACCAACCAGTCAACAACAGACCAATCATGACTATCGTGACATCTGCTTAGACAATCTGCTTCTTAATTCGGACTTCTAATCAACAGAAATACTACTGTTCCTACAAATGTAATTACCTATAAATATAGTTTTCTTCTACCAGTTCTCAAAATAATGGAAACATTTTTATTATCGCTGTTTACCAAAATATTACGTCCTTGCAGACATTCACTGTACAACACATATCTATGCTCAGTTTCTAGCTTCTAGTGCTTCTTTTTTGAAGCTGAAAATATGTGACTTGTACTCTACAATCTGATTGCTAATGTCAACACTTGAAACAAAACCCCTGCTTTCGAGCGCTATGTTAGTTTTAATATGTGGCTCTAGATTTGTTAAGGTGATAGTAGTTTGTGCTGCCTGCACCATACGGGAGGTATCGGCGTGTTTTGGTTTTCTTCTCTTGCTTCTTCTTTCGGCTAAGTTTGAGGACTCTTGCGAATTAATGCGCGCAAGTTCGATATTATGCTGAACTGTGAGTGTATGTTTTAGATATGCGACTATGCCTTCAATGTTTGCATGTGATACGTGACCGCGTATTGCCTGACGCGACTCATTTACTATTCATTGTTCGCACATGGCCCTATACACATAGCCGACTAACCATTCACACTTAAACAAACATTTGATCAGTCAAGTCGTTAGGTTTCGTAAAGAAGTAAAAAGTGGAATAATTAATACTTTACTAATATGCAAGTCCTGATTATCTCTTCACTAGGAACGACGACGCATACGCCGTCGATTTCTACAGCACCGGGTGTTACAGACGTTGGACCGACGAGTGCTCAATCTCCATCCGTGTCTGGGGGAACATCAGTAATACCCCCTAAACTATCATCAACGGAGACAACAAAGTCACAGACCACACAACCTCAAGGTAAATGAATTAGTCAATTGGTATGCTACCGACAACATCCTCCTCTTAAAGGGATTCCCAAATTTAAGCATATTTCACACCAATTTGTCTTGGTTAGCTATCCGTCCTAATTTATGACTGTTCTCATTATTGCTACAATCGAAATATATATTGACGACAAGCACTTAAGCACTTGACGTGTTCAAAGTGAGCTATTGTGATCATGGCGGGTCTGTCGCCCATCTTTTTTTTTAACAAACAGGAATTCGTTCACAGATTTACATCATTATGTCGTTTGTGTTACAAGAATTAAATTACAAATTATTAACATTATGTAAGGACATTATGTTACAGGTTCAATTAAACATTTACATCATTATGTACATATTTTCTTCCAGAAGATGTTTCGACAACATCAGAAATACAGAAAACATCCACGTCAGGAGAAGGTACGACACAATGTCCTATTTTGGTTTTGATGTTCCAATCTGTTTACACTTATATATCTATATATATATATAGATAGCAAGCCGAGTTCCGTGATAAAAACATTATGTTAAAATCCCAGTATCATAAACCAGACCACAGGACATTGCTCTAGGAAAAAATCATACCATTCAGCTTCTTACCAGCCTGTCATCGCGCCATGATCATATTTGTTAAGATTTCTACTATCAACCTACATTTCATTAATATAGAGCCAGGTGGTATTATGATCTGGATTATCATCGTTTAAAAACATTGTGAAAAAATGGGTTTTCTTCAGACATTACTTTATGTTACACGAATTATTTCACAAATTTACAACATCATGTACTTCATGTTACAGGAATTAATTCACAAATTTACAACATCAAGTACTTTATGTTACAGGAATTCATTTACACATGTACATCATCATGTACTTTATGTTACAATAATTAAAGTACAAATTTACATCATTATGTACTTTATGTTACAAGAAATAAATTACAAATTTAACACAGTAAGTACTTTATGTTACAAGAATTAAATTACAAATTTACATCATTATATACTTTATGTTACAATAATTAAATTCTAAATTTACATCATCATGTACTTTATGTAACAAGATTTAAATTACAAATTTACAACAGTAAGTACTTTATGTTACAAGAATTAAATTACAAATTTACATCATCAAGTACTTTATGTTACAAGAATTAAATTACAAATTTACAACATTATGTCCTTTATGTTACAAGATATAAGTTACAAATTTACAACATTATGTCCTTTATGTTTCAAGATTTAAATAAAAAAAAGACATCATTATGTACATTTTTTCTTCCAGAAGAGGTTTCGACAACAACAGAAGTACAGACGACATCCACTTCCGGTGAAGGTACGCACAACACCCTAGTTTGTTTTGATGCTCAAATCTGTCTACACTTATATATATATATATATACATATGATCACATGTGTTAATATTTTTACTATCAACCTACATTTAATCAATATAGAGCCAGTGTGTATTATGATCTGAATTATTATCGTTTAAAAACATTATGACATTTTTTTTCGGACGTTAGTTTATGTTACAAGAATTAATTCACACATTTACATCATCATGTACTTAATGTTACAATAATCAAATTACAAATTTAAATCATTAAGCACTTTATGTTGCAATAATTAAATTCCAAATTTACAATATTATAAACTTTATGTTACAATAATTAAATTCCAAATTTACATCATTGTGTACTTTATGTTACAAGAATTAAATGACACATTTACATTATTATGTACTTTAAGTTCAAGAACTGAATTACAAATGTTCAACATTTTGTCCTTTATGTTACAATAATTGAATTACAAATTGACATCATCATGTACTTTCTGTTACAATAATTGAATCATAAATTTACAGCATTATGTTCTTTATGTTACAAGAAATAAATTACAATTTTACACCATCATGTACTTTATGTTACAAGAAATAAATTGCAAATTTACAACATTATGGCCTTTATGTTACAATAATTAAATGAAATAAAAATACATAATTATTTAAATTTTTTCTTCCAGAAGAAGTTTCGACAACAACAGAAATACAGACAACATCCACGTCAGGAGAAGGTACGACACAATATCCTAGTTTGTTTTGATGCTCAAATATGTCTACACATATATATGTATATATATGTACTTTCTGTTACAGGAATTAATTCACACATTTACAACGTTAAGTATTTTATGTTACAGGAATTAATTTACACATTTACATCATCATATACTTTATGTTACAATAGCTAAATTACAAATTTACATCATTATGTACTTTATGTTACAATAATTAAATTACAAATTTACAACAGTAAGTACTTTATGTTACAATAATTAAATTACAAATTTACATCATCATGTACTTTATGTTACAAGAATTTACAAATTTACAACATTTAAATAAAAAAAATATACATCATTATGTACATATTGTCTTCCAGAAGAAGTTTCGACAACAACAGAAATACAGACGACATCCACTTCCGGTGAAGGTACAACACAACATCCTAGTTTGTTTTGATGCTCAAATCTGTCTACACTGATAACAGTCAGCTTCTTAACAGCCTGTCATCGTGCCATGTTCACATGTGTTAAGATTTTTAATATCAACCTCCATTTAATTAATATAGAGCCAGTGTGTATTATGATCTGAAATATAATAGTTTAAAAACATTGTGAAGAAATCGGTTTTCTTCAGACGTTACTTTATGTTACAAGAATTAATTCACACATTTACATCATCATGTACTTTATGTTATAAGAATTAAATAGCAAATTTACAACATTTTGTCCTTTATGTTACAAGAATAAAATTACAAATTTAGATCATTGTGCACTTTATGTAGCATCCTGTTTACAAGCACATTACCATACCAATGATAATCTTACTATTAAGTCTAAAAGGCAACTGTAGCATCCTGTTTACAATCTTATTACCATACCAAGGATAATATAACTATTAAGTCTAAATGGCAACTGTAGCATCCTGTTATAATCATATTACCATACCAAAGATAATGTCTGTCTGTCTGTATGTATGTATGTCTGTCTGTCTGTCTGTCTGCCTGTCTGTATATATGTATGTCTGTGTCTGTGTCTGTCTCTGTCTGTGTCTGTCTCTGTATGCCTCTGTCTCTCTGTCTCTCTCTCTCTGTCTCTCTGTCTCTCTCTCTCTATCTCCATGTCTCTGTCTCTCTTTCTCTGTCTCTCTTTCTGTCTCTCTCTGTCTATCTTGCTCTCTGTCTCTCTGTCTCTCTCTGTCTCTCTCTGTCTCTCTGTCTCTCTCTGTCTCTCTGTCTCTGTCTGTCTCTGTCTGTCTGTCTCTGTCTCTCTCTCTCTCTGTCTCCATGTCTCTGTCTGTCTCTCTCTGTGTCTCTCTGTCTCTCTCTGCGTCTCTGTGTCTCTCTGTCTCTCTCTGTCTATATTTATGTCTGTCTCTTCTCTCTCTCTCTCTCTCTCTCTCTCTCTCTCTCTCTCTCTCTCTGTCTCTCTCTGTCTCTCTCTCTGTCTCTCTCTCTCTCTCTCTCTCTCTCTCTCTCTCTCTCTCTCTCTCTCTCTCTCTCTATCTCTCTCTCTCTCTCTCTATCGCTCTCTCTCTCTCTCTCTCTCTCTCTCTCTCTGTCTCTCTCTCTCTCTGTCTCTCTCTCTCTCCCTCTCAAGATTTGTCGGAAGCAAATATTTTCTTATATGAACATCTTTTTTCTTCATTAGCAACCTCGGAAGCTGAAGGTACGACGACCTCAGCACATGGAACATTGTCGACACCTGTACCTGGTGTAACACAAACTGGCACTAGTGCAGCCACCACCCCTGCAACTGGAGCTACAAATCCGACTGCCTCTGTCACCGGAAGTCCGACGACCCCGGCAACAGTTATAACATCTACTGTTTCTACACTCTCAACTACGACTGTGTGCGAGAAAGCTGATTTCATGAGGGAAAACATAGTGAATGTCAAAGACATAACCTATGATAAGAATGTCATAAAAGATATAAGTGCACTCATAGGTAATGATTTATATATTAACTTGCTATAGTTAAAATCATTTGCTTCAGAAATCTTTGTTTTTTTGTTAACATATTTGCTTAGTTGGACGCTTGATGGTTTGTGTAAGCTTTTATATTTTCAAATGGTAAGATTCCAATTTAAGTTGGTAATGTACATTAGGGCGGCACATGTGTCCTCCTCTTCATCTTGTAAATAATAGTACGTAACGAATCGTGTTATAATATGTCCAATTAAAGGGAGGTCTTAGATTGTGTTTGGTTGAAACTATATATGCTTAAAATATCTAATTCGGACACGTTCGGCTCTACGGCGCATTTTTTAATGAAACATACAATATGCCCTTTAGAACAGAATGAAATCGGTATTGTTTTGTTTAGCCGTCTTAGTAATACTTAAAGCGATGTTTGATGTTCTATGATAGTATTAACCAAAAGTAACCACCTGTTGGCGATTTTAAATGATAATTGTAGTAGTTTTGTTTTGTCTTGCCTGCCTTCGAAGTGTGACACTTCGCGATCTATTTTTGTCCTTGAAATAATGGTGTTTGGCAAACGGCACATGTATACTTTCAAACATTCTCTTTATACATATTTAATGTACAAATTCGAACATGGGCAGTACAAATGATTCATATATATTTCACAGATACTACTTCCCCACTAAATGTGACTCCAAACGTCGTGAAGCTGAAATTTAAAGTATATGCTACGTTAATGTCTTTCAAACTGGAGAACACAAAGAACGTCAGCAGAATCAAAGTATCCTATACTACGTCGCAAACCGTTAAATCTACAACTCGGTTAGATACAACACAATTGGCATCAGGTGTCACACAAGCTCCCGGCGGCTCGGCAACAGCTGGGGGAGCTCCAACCTCAACAACAGCTGCCTCTGGTGCAACTTCAGCTCCTGGTCAAGTTCCTTCAACAGTAGTAGGGATCAGCACTGGAGTGTCTGAGGCTTCAGGAGCCTCAACTGGAGGTATAGCTTCACAACCATCTGGAACAAACGCAGCACCAGGTGCATCTGTTGCAAGCACTGGTGGTGTTTCACCTACTGCTGCTATAACACCTGGAGATACAGGCGCTGGAGCTGCAACCAGCATTCAAGTTAGTGGCGTTGAATCAACATCATCAGGAACGACAGCTGCGCCAGGTGCTACACTAGTACCAACTACTGGCGAAGGGACGGGACCTGCATCAGGAACTTCAGGTGGTGTTTCGGGGACATCTGCAATACCAGGGTCAACGATTTTCGGTGGCGGAACATCCTCGGAAGGACTTTCAGGTTCATCAGGTGCTCTTGGTACACCGACAGTTTCACCAGGAGGCGGGGTATCAGGAGGAGTTGCCAGTGGTTCGAGACCTAATGGTGATGTTAGTGCCACTTCTGCCTCTTCAAGTGATGTAACTTCGGCTGCAGCAGGTGTTACAGTAGCTCCAGGTTCTACGATTCTTGGAGGTGGAACGACTTCTGCTGGTGGTGAAGGAGGAACAACACTTAAACCCGTTGTCCTCGAATCATCCGAAGTTAGTGTTGCGTTTTGTTTCTTTTACGATGATAAAGTACATGTTAATTGAACTGTTGCATGACAAGATCAGTTAACATATACATGTAATTATAAGGTGTTTGCCAACCTATCAGTCCCATGACTGCAACATTTCAAATTTACACAGAGTTAATGAATAATAAGTGTACCACTAAAACGTCTAGTTATAAAATCCACATGTATAACTATGTATGTACATTGATATCAAACCTTTGAGTTTAGCTTAAGTTTGAGTGTCCATTACACATGAATGAAGGTCATTGGTTGATTGCCTTACTTCGACATATAGTGCAATATTTGTACACAGACATGAGTATTAAAGCCCAATAAAGCCTGGACATACTATACCCCATATACTATATCGTACAATAGCTTGAAACTTAGCATACTTTTTCTACCTAGAAAGGAATTTTATAGTCCAATAAACCGTCACCATGTGATTTGAATACTGATGTCTGAGAACATATGGGAATCTTTCTTACGTGACGTCACCATAAACCATATGATATTGTGTTTGCCCGATAAAAAAGCCATACTAATATCTCGTTCATTTTGCCGCCAGTTACGAGAAATTACATAACTTTACATCAACGAGGTGATAACAAAACATGTAGTGTTTTTATTTCCCGGTGAACATTTGCCTAGTGAATCCTATCCTCACTTACCTTCGCAGAACAAACTCCTGCTGATGCACTCGTTTTCGTGTATGCTGGTAACTATACTAATATCACACATGCAAGGATCAGTGTTAAATTTACTTTATTTTCATATTGTCCAGATTAATAAACATTTCAAGGCGAGAATTGATGTAATAATGTACACATTGTTTTTGGGTGAGACAGGTGTCAATGTAGTCAGTCGAATTTAATGGGTACATGTTGAGAATATACCACAAAATCATGAATGCTTAAGATTGGTTATAACAGTTTCCTCCATTGAGAACCGTCCTATTCCAAAGCCATTGTGCATGGATCATCATCAAGCCTCGCCATTCAAACGTGAACATCGCTTATCTAGTAATATGTTTTGCTTCAGAACGATCTAATTCCACTGGAGGTGTTGTTACCGGTAAATGAAGTAATCAGATATCTTGAAGTCGAAATTTTCAAAAAGCCCAACAGTACAGCCATGGAATTTAACTTTGCCTTAATCGGTTGCAGACATCGTAAGTTATCCTCTTCCATAATCATATTATGCCAAGCTCCCGTAGCTCAGTCGGTAGCAAACTCCAGCTCGGCAAATTTTCTTTCTGGTGTTTGACGAAAGTCAGCTTGTCAAGTTTCATTCATCTTCCACCAATCGTTGGAAACACACGTGGATAGCTGAATTGGTCGCTGTGATATACACTATAAACTATCTTCCAAACGTCGCTAAACCCCAATCATTCTACAACATTGAAATTGTGCATGTTCGTTTAACCTAGTTTCGCTATATAAACCAACACACGAAGATGTCTACCTTATTTTGAGCGAATGGGGAGGCCACGTGTCCACAGCCGATCATTTATGCTAATATAACTGGAATTGAAGGCATCGTCGAAAGACCACTTCAATACAACACAAACATTTCAGAAAAAGAGTCTCAATTGGCGCATGACAATATAAAATTCGCACAAAATTGCATTCTGCTTATTTCTTTACACATTCGATTGGTATGACTAACGCAATACAAACAAACCTGTTATTGACTTTCATTATTTAAAACGTGTTTGTAATAAGAAGACTGTTAGCATGCCTTTCACAACAGTCCTTTCACGTTAAAATCGTATGCTTACATATACGTGGAATATAACAAAATACACAGACATTATATATGTTTCTGCAAAATGCTTAATAGTACAGTCGATAACGGCCAGTGCTATCAATTCAGGGAACGTGTCAGCGGTTCGTGGCACTGCCATTCTTTCTTTTCGGAGATTGTAACTAGCATAATTCGACCTCCACCAAAGGGCTTAAACGTCTGCATAGGAAGGCGGACAAGTGTATCGGAATACCGATGTGTGCACTACAGGTGTGATAAACTCCGGTTGAATGGATTGTTGATTGATTGGGGTTATGCGCTATTTTCAACATGTTTTCAAATCTTACAGTTAGGTCACCCGTAATATATAAATAGTTCTAAAACTTGAAACAATGACATTGAAATAAGATGAAATCAGCTAGAAGTTTCACAACGATAAGATGACTACACATACTTGATTTCTCCAAAAGATGGAATTCTATTTAAACTTTCATTTTAACTCAATGTGAAATAAAAGTATTTTATCTAACAAAACCTAAATATCTACCATTCTTTGGTTAAACAGCGAAAACAACGACATCATCAACGATGTTATCAACGAATGGAGTTTCAACCCCAATATCAGCCATCTCCCCTGCATCTGCAGTTACAACATCGGGAGAAGGCGTGATACCCTCTGTCACCGGGGTTTCTACGAACCCGGTAGCTGGTACGGGGTCAACACAAACGGGAACTGGTGCAGTCACAACATCTATAACTGGAGCTACAACTCGGGAAGCAGGTTTGACATCCTCTGGTACAGAAGCTGCCACGATAACGTCACCTGGAGCTTCGACAACCCCGAAAACTGGAGCAGCGTCGACAACTGTCCCCGGAGTAACAAACTCGGGCACCGCTGAAACTACGGCGCCTGCCGTCCCCTTGTCATCTTCCCCGTCGGTCGCAACATCGTCTCCAGTATCTACAACACCAGAAGGTATTTATATAAAGCATCACATTCGTATTGTTTCCATCTAAAGCTGTTTATTATTATCAGAGTCCTCCTGTTCAGACCAATGGCAATTAATGAAGGCTTCTTGATGACAGAATCGTCATTAACAACAACATTTTTCAATGCTTGAATTTCAGGTCATAAGTATCGTCAGGTGCTATATTAAGATCTGACTTTCTCGACTTGACACATCAAAGTAAACAATGACTGACAACATTTTGCAATGCTTGAATTTCAGGTCATAAGTATCGTCAGGTGCTTTATAAAGACGTAGTTAAAAATCTGAACATTTTCGCTACGATGAGGAATTGTGCTGGACAGGTTGTATTAACATATATCAATGCATGTAGTTAAGATGCTGTCATTTCCCACTCAGCAACTGTCGAATACAGACATTACGAGTTTAGTATAAGTTAAGCCGATTGTTTAATTGGGATTATCAATGCTGTGTAAATAATCATCTAGGGAGATAATCCCGTATGACATCAAAATAAAAGATGATGGTGTCGAATGAAGTCAACTTCTCTGTATGCTAGGTAATTCCATAGTTTATCCTCCGTCTTTGTGAAAAATCTTATAACATTACTTATTAGGTAATAATGATTGCGACAATTCTTAAGTCAACTTCTTCAGAGAATGAATATAGTTTAATTTGAAACATAGCACGGGTTACCGTATATGGTTATCATTTTGCTTTGTTTGAAAATGTTATTAGTTACATGTGAATTACATGTGTGTAGTCAGTATGTATTAATTTAACAAGAAGATTATTTTTAAGAACATCGCTTTTCTGCATAAGCAAGCGTGATCTCCTCTGGTGCCAGCGTAGTCACTACCTCAGTTCCTGGATCATCGTCGACACCTGTCAATATTGGCCCCTTTCCGTGGGTCACCTGTTTTACATACACACACATGTTAGATATTTGTTGTGTAGCTTCACTACCAAGATTGTTCAAATTATGCCCCGGGGTTATCTGTTTTACATAGATATATATATATAAGGAAAAGGAGCTTAGATATTTGGTGTGCAGTGCTCCTGCATGATAATGATAATCTTACTATTAAGTCTAAAAGGCAACTGTAGCATCTTGTTTACAAACATATTACCATACCAATGATAATCTTACTATTAAGTCTAAATGGCAAATGTAGCATCCTGTGTACAATCATATTACCATACCAATGATAATCTTACTATAAAGTCTAAATGGCAACTGTAGCATCCTGTTTACAAGACCATTACCATACGTCCGTATTTGAATGAAAACACGCCCATTTTAATATATATTGGACCAAAAGTATAAAATGACCCATAACTTACTTCGACTTATCGACGTGTTCGATTGATCGCTTGGGTTATTTTAAATTGATTTATGTATTGTCCGCTTCGTAAAACCCTTATACTTTTAAAAGTGTTTCAATATCAAAAGCGAGTCAGTGATGAAACATATCCCGTAAACAGCACAGCAGCAGTTCTGATTGGTTAATTAGAGCTGCTGCTACGCTGTCTTCATATGACAGATTCATACCAGGATGTTTTCGAGTCAAACAATATTTTAGCATGTTCACGCGAGTCTACTGTACTTAAAAATACATGATTATCTCAGGCAGTGCAATAAACATCGAAGTGATACAACTACTTAAAGAGATAAGTAGACTTTGTTGAGTCTGTTCTCTACCCTTATAATTGATATCGTCATCAAGAAATCAGTATGGGCCAGAGAAGAGTAGATTTCAATTCGCACAACAAGCGTACACGTGCATCTTTCTGTCACAGCTTTTTAATGCTTTTGCTGATCTACCTCGGAGGGTGAACGAAACATAAAAGAGATTTCGACCAACTTCGCTTTAATGCATTAAATCCACTGGTATTAGTACACCAGAACCTAGAATTTAACTCCATTCACTTTACTATTGTAATTAGTAGCAAATCTAGCGACCGTGTGTAGGCCCCATCGTTTGTCTAAATATACTAGCGAAAATCAGTAACTGTGCATGGGTAAACCGTCATATAAAACAATAAAAGAACAGATATGATTTCTTTCAAAATTGTAAAATACAGATTTCACCAAAGATCATCTTAATCGAAATCGTCTGGACAGCAACCATTTTATCACGAATGCATAATGAATGCAATGTGTCTCCTAGTTCAGATAGCAAAGTCAATAACGCGTATATCCACCATTGGCTGTGATTTATGCCTGGCACCTACCCCTCTTGGAGCTGACAAGATTGCTGAAAAATGCATTGGGAATGTAACGCGCGGGATAACTAAGGTCAAAGTAAATTGACACAACCGACGTGGCATCTCGTCCCATGCGTGCTCGGTGGGCGAGAGTTCTGGCGAGACGGCAGGCCATGGCAACACATCCACATTCTGCTGCATCAAGAAATCAGTCATAACCAGTCCTACATGAGGTTTAACGTTGTCATGTAGAAGCGTGACGTGATGATGTTGCACGAACGGTGTGACGTAGACTTGCACGGTAGCGGATACAAGTTAAATTTCCATCGATGACAACTAGCGGTGTTCTGGCATGCCTAGATCAGAACACTACCTAGAATGATCGCCATCCCACTACACACTCTTCATGAAAAAGTTCCCCAACATGGCTGTTCACTCTGGAACGATCGTCACGTTTATCAAAGTGCAACCGAGACTCGCCCTTGTATATATGCTATTTGTGTAAAATTTCATGTTGCTTACAACACTTTGTAAATTTTAATTTGTATACATGCTATGTTACTGTTTCCCGTTGGTTTACCTAACCAACCAGTCAACAACAGACCAATCATGACTATCGTGACATCTGCTTAGACAATCTGCTTCTTAATTCGGACTTCTAATCAACAGAAATACTACTGTTCCTACAAATGTAATTACCTATAAATAAAGTTTTCTACTACCAGTTCTCAAAATAATGGAAACATTTTTATTATCGCTGTTTACCAAAATATTACGTCCTTGCAGACATTCACTGTACAACACATATCTATGCTCAGTTTCTAGCTTCTAGTGCTTCTTTTTTGAAGCTGAAAATATGTGACTTATACTCTACAATCTGATTGCTAATGTCAACACTTGAAACAAAACCCCTGCTTTCGAGCGCTATGTTAGTTATTAATATGTGGCTCTAGATTTGTTAAGGTGATAGTAGTTTGTGCTGCCTGCACCATACGGGAGGTATCGGCGTGTTTTGGTTTTCTTCTCTTGCTTCTTCTTTCGGCTAAGTTTGAAGACACTTGCGAATTAATGCGCGCAAGTTCGATATTATGCTGAACTGTGAGTGTATGTTTTAGATGTGCGACTATGCCTTCAATGTTTGCATGTGGTACGTGACCGCTTATTGCCTGACGCGACTCATTTACTATTCATTGTTCGCACATGGCCTTAAACACATAGCCGACTAACCATTCACACTTACAAAAACATTTGATCAGTCAAGTCGTTAGGTTTCGTAAAGAAGTAAAAAGTGGAATAATTAATACTTTACTAATATGCAAGCCCTGATTATCTCTTCACTAGGAACGACGACGCATACGCCGTCGATTTCTACAGCACCGGGTGTTACAGACGTTGGACCAACGAGTGCTCCATCTCCATCCGTGTCTGAGGGAACATCAGTAATACCCCCTAAACTATCATCAACGGAGACAACAAAGTCACAGACCACACAACCTCAAGGTAAATGAATTAGTCAATTAGTATGCTACCGACAACATCCTCCTCTTAAAGGGATTCCCAAATTTAAGCATATTTCACACCAATTTGTCTTGGTTAGCTATTCGTCCTAATTTATGACTGTTCTCAGTATTGCTACAATCGAAATATATATTGACGACAAGCACTTAAGCACTTGACGTGTTCAAAGTGAGCTATTGTGACCATGGCGGGTCTGTCGCCCATCTTTCCTTGTCGTCCAAACACCTTTTTTTAACAAACAGGAATTCGTTCACAGATTTACATTATTATCTCGTTTGTGTTACAAGAATTAAATTACAAATTATTAACATTATGTCCTTTATGTTACAGGTTCAATTAAACATTTACATCATTATGTACATATTTTCTTGCAGAAGATGTTTCGACAACAACAGAAATACAGAAAACATCCACGTCAGGAGAAGGTACGACACAATATCCTTGTTTGTTTTGATGTTCCAATCTGTCTACACTTATATATATCTATATATATAGATAGCAAGCCGAATTCCGTGATAGAAACATTATGTTAAAATCCCAGTATCATAAACCAGACCACAGGACTTTGCTCAAGGAAAAAATCATACCATTCAGCTTCTTAACAGCATGTCATCGCGCCATGATCATATTTGTTAAGATTTCTACTATCAACCTACATTTAATTAATATGGAGCCAGTTTGTATTATGATCTGGATTATCATCGTTTAAAAACATTGTGAAAAAAATTGGTTTTCTTCAGACGTTACTTTATGTTACAAGAATTAATTCACACATTTAAATCATCATGTACTTCATGTTACAAGAATTAAATTACAAATTTAGATCATTATGCACTTTATGTTGCAATAATTAACTTACAAATTTATAAAAATTATAAACTTTATCATCATGTACTTTATGTTACAAGAATTAAATTATTAATTTACAGCATTATGTTCTTTATGTTACAAGAAATAAATTACAATTTTACATCATCATGTACTTACAATAATTAAATTACAAATTTAGATAATTATGCACTTTATGTTACAATAATTAAATTACAAATTTACAACATAATGTCCTTTATGTTACAAGATTTTAATAAAATAAAAATACATAATTATGTATATTCTTTCTTCCAGAAGAAGTTTCGACAACAACAGAAATACAGACAACATCCACTTCCGGAGAAGGTACGACACAATATACTATTTTGTTTTGATGCTCAAATCTGTCTACAGTTACATATATATATAATGGAAGACATTCAATGTCTTCTTGTTTAAGACACACAGGCCTTGATCTTAGATATTAGTTTTGTAGTTCTACTACCAAGATTGTTTAAATTCTGCCCCGGGGTCACCTGTTTTACATAGATATATATAAGGAAAGATATTTGGTGTGTAGTATAGTCCAGTTCTCCTCTACCTAGATTGTTCAAATTATGCCTCTAGCTTTAAAATTGGACCTGCCTCGGGTTCAACTGTTGTACACAGAGATATAGATAGATATATATTTGATTGACTTAAACTACATAAGTATTAATAAATAAATATAGCACATTAAACATTCACACATTCGCGCAATTGCTCGCGCGCGCGCACACACATACACACACCCCCCCCCCCCCCCCCCCACACACATGTTTTTATAGTGTTTTTTAAATCCTCTTGAACAAAAATAGCCATCTGCGCACTCCTAGCAAGAAGTCAGCGTCACACATTAACGGCTAAAATAACACTAGTGTGGTATCGACTTGAGCAGGATGCAAGAATATAATATTCTTTTCCAGTAATTATCTTCATTATTGTCATTTTTACTCACCTCCATTTCTCAAGCTAGTTCTTATTGACCTCTTCGTGTTGCAGTGCCGGACATCTCAACTCATTCGTTCTTTAACCAAATGCAAGGTATAAAAGACCGACACATTTCGTCTCAGGGGGATAGAGGTATTAAGTAGTGATTCCTGAAACAGAAAATCTACAGGAAACGAAAAGTGTCTTTAGCCTGCTCGACATGCTTAGGCTAATCTGGGTGGATACTTTACGCAGAGTCCATTCTGTTGGGTTTCTCGCGGGACGGCTCATATGTCTGGGGCAAAAACTTTTTTTTTGTTTTCAAGAGAGGTTTTTCTTCTGATGTTAATTCTTTCTCAATTCTAAGCACTCGTTGAAAATTCTGAAGCAGAAACCATTTAGGGATGCTTTTAAGAAAAAGAGACCATGCTCGTATCGATCAAGTTCTCTTTTAATACAATGCTTTCAACTCGACCCATAAATGATCTTAAGAACGTTACAGTTCATGGTGGTACACTGTTAATTGCAGTACAATTCTAATCTTACTATAACGTCTAAATGGCAGTTGTAGCATCCTGTTTACAAGCACATTACCATACCAATGACAATCTTACTATTACGTCTAAATGGTAAATGTAGCATCCTGTTTACAAGCACATTACCATACCAATGACAATCTTACTATTACGTCTAAATGGCAGTTGTAGCATCCTGTTTACAAGCACATTACCATACCAATGACAATCTTACTATTACGTCTAAATGGCAGTTGTAGCATCCTGTTTACAAGCACATTACCATACCAATGACAATCTTACTATTACGTCTAAATGGTAAATGTAGCATCCTGTTTACAAGCACATTACCATATCAATGACAATCTTACTATTACGTCTAAATGGCAGTTGTAGCATCCTGTTTACAAGCACATTACCATACCAATGACAATCTTACTATTACGTCTAAATGGCATTTGTAGCATCCTGTTTACAAGCACATTACCATACCAATGACAATCTTACTATTACGTCTAAATGGCAAATGTAGCATCCTGTTTACAAGCACATTACCATACCAATGACAATCTTACTATTACGTCTAAATGGCAGTTGTAGCATCCTGTTTACAAGCACATTACCATACCAATGCTAATCTTACTATTGAGTCTAAATGTCAAATGTAGCATCCTGTTTATAAGCACATTACGATACCAATGATAATCTTACTATTAAGTCAAAATGGTAACTGTAGCATCCTGTTTACAATCATATTGCCATAACAATGATAATCTAACTATTAAGTATAAATGGCAACTGCTGTAGCATCCTGTTCACACGCTCATTACCATACGTCCGTATTTGAATGAAAACATGCCCATTTTAATATATATTGGACTCTCGATAACCCAAAGTATGAAATTACCCATAACTTACTTCGACTTATCGACATGTTCGATTGATCGCTTGGGTTATGTTAAATTGATTTATGTATTGTCAGCTTCGTAAAACCCGTATACTTTTAAAAGTGTTTCAATATCAAAAGCGAGTCAGTGATGAATCATATCACGTAAACAGCACAGCAGCAGTTCTGATTGCTTAATTAGAGCTGCTGCTACGCTGTTTTCATATGACGAATTCATACCTGGATGTCTTCAAGTCAAACAACATTTAAGCATGTTCACGCGAGTCTACTGTACTTAAAAATACATTATTATCTCAAGCAGTGCAATAAACATCGAAGTGCGACAACTACTTTGTTGAGTCTGTTCTCTCCCCTTATAATTTATATTTTCATCAAGTTTAATCTGTTCTAGTTACACTCTTGATAGAAAATGATGGCTACGAGACATCTCATGCACTCAACATACGTGCATAGTGTATACGTCAAAACCTTCTATAACACTGATGGCGCGTTTTGTTGAGTGAATACATCCAATTCAAGTTAGTACGTGTGTGACTGTCGAGTCAAATCATTTAAGTTGTAATACTAAATATTTAGTTTAGCCCCAGTAATTGTACGTCAATGTTTCTTTAAATGATACCACACCGATGATACAGTTATACCCCATATCTTCAGATGTTGCTGTTATATGAGCCGTTCCACGAGAAAACCAACATTGTAGAGTCTTCGTAAATTATCGACCCAGATCAGCTTAAGCATGCCGCGCAGGCTAACCCGGATGTACACTTTTCGCCTCCTATGAATATTCTATTTCATGAATCATTGCTCTAAACCTCTATCCCTCTGAGACGGAATGAATTGGCTCGAATTAGACTGCATGGCATACGCATGTTGATCTGGGTCATTACACAGAGTTCATAATTCTGGTTTTCTCGTTGAACGGCTCATATATTGTTCCATTTATTTGGAAATCATGTTGAACCACTATTGTTTGCTTGTTTGGAGTCTATGTGGAAATGCAGCCAGTTGCTTGCAAAGTATGTTGTATTGAGTTCTGGTATGAGAAAGCCAGGAAACGCATGAGTAGGTGAACCTGCCGCCTTGATATGACTGAAAAAATGTTGAAAACGGCGTTAAATCCCAATTAATCAATCAATCAATTGCTTGTTTGTATTGAGGTAGGGCACCTACAATGGGTTATTATGTCTTCGTATGAGGTCGGTTTGTATGGTAGAGGTTTGGAGTAATTATTCCTGAAATTTAAAAAATCCGCAAGAGGTGAAAAGTGTCTGCCCGGGTCGATACTTTACACATAGTCCACAATGTTGGTTTTCTCGATGGACGCCTCACATGTTCGATTGGCTTGTTCTGTAAATACTTGAACACTAGGAAGCTTTCGAAAGCATTGTTGTTGCTCATGGTCCTTTGAATATATTGATTCTACATGTAGCCATTGGAAAATCAACCGAATTGTGGCCAGGAATAATATCAGGTGTATGTGTAACGTCGGAGTTTCCCAAATTTAACTTGTCTAAGAAAAGTAGGAGCACGAAATTACAACCACTGTTAAATGTTCAGGACTTCAATCGAGTTAAATATGATATTTGCAGCCATGGATTCTTGTTACATGCCTTATTACCAACCGGGGTGATCTGCTGATTACAATAATATTTTACAAATCATTGCCGTTTCAGGTCAAGAAACGACACCATTTGGTGAGATAACAACTCCTCGTCCAATCAGAACCACACCCGGTATGTATGTTATTAATTACTTTTCATTATAGATTGAGCGCGTCTTGCGTCTTGGCTTACCAGTGTGATATCACTTAACGTTACATTGGCGTAACATTAGTTTCTTTACAACGATACTCTCTGGTATATATATATATGAGCCGTTCCACGAGAAAACCATAATTATGGACTCTGCGTAGTGTATCCAGGCGAACACATACCGTCTCAGGGTGGATAAAGGTACAGAGTATTGATTTATGAAACAGAAATTCCACAGCAGGCGAAACTATCTGTCCGGGTTAGCCTGTTTGGCATGCTTATGCTGATTCGGGTCTATATTTTACGCAGAGTCGATAATGTTGGTTTTCTCGTGGAACGTCTCAAATCGTACACGCAGACAGTGAACACAATGTTGAGGCGGTGTTTATGCACAGGTTCACCTGAGTCTTCAGGGTACGCAGATGCATCAATACCCCCAATCAAAAGAAGCGGATTGTTTATTTACAAAATATGTGTTCAGCACATCTGCGAGTTTCACTGGAATACTGTTTCTATACAACTTCGTGTCATTTCGCAACGCGTTAACATTTCACTCGTTCATTTGTTTTAAGATTGCCTAGATAGGCCATTGATAATGCATGTCGTTCGTGAAGGCAGTATTGCGGACAAACAGGAACTATTTTGACGCAAATTTAGCTAGAACTTCACTGGTCAAATAAAGTTACATGAGGGTCGAGTTAGGTTTTGTAACTAAGGTAGAACTATACAATACGAGGTCGTATACGAGGTCGTATACGATTTCCGTATGAGACCGTTAGAGATCGGTATTGTTTGTTCGTTGACGGTCATCTCCAGCCGTCCCGCGAGAAAACTAACATTATGGCCTCTGCGTAATGTATCGAGCCAGAACAGCATGCGCAGTCCGCGAAGACTGATCCGGGCCGCCACATTCCGTCTCAGGGGGATAGAGGTATAGAGTAATGATACGTGAAACAGAAAATCCACAGGACGCGAAAAGTATCTGCCTTGGTCAGCCTGCGCGGCATGTTAAGGCTGAACCGGGTCGATACTTTACGCAGAGTCCACAATGTCGGTTTTCTTGCGGAACGGCTCAAGTCTTACTACATGTATCAAGAATCGACGGAAATTGCCGGGCCTATGTACCTTATCTTGACTTTATACAGACCTCGTATGGAAGTCTACCAGTTCATTATGGATGTTCTACATTAAGAGGAAGAAAATACCTGTTGTAGAAATTGGAATGTATTTTGAATTGCTAATAATTTCTACGACGTATATAGAACCATAATTGCCTTTAGATTGCAAGATTCCTTGTTATCACACTCATTCTCTAAATTCCTCTTGGATTCACGTGCTACGAAAAAACAATTTGGTAATGTCCTGATAATACTGCGAAAATGCACATAATTATTTAGCTTTCAAGGGAATCATCACTGCCGTTTTCCCTAATATTGTATTCGAATGTCAAGTTACCGGGAAAATGTCAAAAGTAAGATCAATTCTTCAATTAAAAACAGTGTTGTGATTGGCCTTGACCTCTACTGTGTTAATTGCAGTTTTTCCTGAATGGACCGTTTTACTTTTACTGTGAATAACGAAATTGTAGTGGGATATTGTGTTTCGCTGGTGTCTTTCCTCCATCTGTCTGTCCATCGTCTATTTCATGATAGCTTTGATAGAGAAAGGCTTTTTGCTTAATATGCCAATTGCTACTTATCGAGCGTCAATAAAATTGCATTTGTGCAATCCAAATTTAAAGCCTGATTAATCGCCAAATTTTATCCTATTCACACGGAAACCGCATTCGGAGGTTTTGCCAAAATTAATATTTACGATCCAATCACATAATTGTGTACAGTCAACATTTATCCATAACCGTTATCGTAAGGTATTGCCATGATTACTGTTTCCGATCTAATCACATATTTTATACAGTCATCACTTAGCCATAACCTTTATCGGGAGGTATTGACATAATTACTTTTAAGGATCCAATCACATATTGTGTACAGTAAACACTAAGCCAAAACCGTTATAGGGAGGTATTGCCATAATTACTATGTACGATCCAATCACATATGTTGTACGGTCAACATTTAGCAATAACCTTATAGGAATGTATTTCAATTACTATTTACCATCCAATAACATATTTTGTTCAGTCAACACTAAGCAATAACCGTTATAGGAAGGTATTGCCATAATAACTATTTACGATCAAATCACTGACTGTGTACACTCAACACTTAGCCATAACCGTTATCAGAAGGTATAGACATACTAACTACTAACAATCCAATCACGTAGTGTGTACAGTCAACACTTAGTCATAACCGTTATCAGAAGGTATAGACATACTAACTACCAACGATCCAATCACGTAGTGTGTACAGTCAACACTTAGCCATAACCGTTATCAGGAGGTATATTTGACATAATAACTATGTACGATTCAATCACGTAGTGTGTACAGCCAACATTTAGCCATAGCCGTTATCAGGAGGTATTGACATTCTTACTACTAACGATCCAATCACGTAGTGTGTACAATCAACACTTAATCATAACCGTTATCAGGAGGTATTGACATACTACTTACGATCCAATAACGTAGTGTGTACACTCAACACTTAGCCATACCTGTTATCAGGAGGTATTGCCATAATAACTACTAACGATCCAATCACGTAGTTTGACAGTCAACATTTAGCCATAACCGTTAGCAGGAGATATTGACATTCTTACTACTAATGTCCGATCACATAGTGTGTACAGTCTACACTAAATCATAACCGTTATCAGGAGGTATTGACATACTTACGACCCATCACGTAGTGTGTAAAGTCAACACTTAGCCATAACCGTTATCAGGAGATATCCAGGATGCTTTTACGACGACAATATTCATAAACTCTTTGGATCATGGCAAATATTGTTATAATTAATTTATCGTAATAAATGTTCAATTTGGGAACCATGGAGGTTTAAGATGTGTCTATATCTCTTTACAAAAAAAATACTCGGGGCTCTCTTTGGTGACTCGCTGGTCATTTTCAGCAAGGGGCTCGTTAGAGCCAATTGCTGTAGTAGTCGAAATCCGAAAACACGCATCATTTTAAGACTGGAATCTAGACAAGTGTTTTACAATATCGGCATTGAATTACTTCACATCTGTCTTTCTATATCAACTATCTGTTTCTGAACACCATCTCGGGTTCAGGGAGATGCTTGGTAGTTGCAGATCGTATATAATGTCAATGAAAGTGGATGATCTGTGGAATATTTTTTAAAAATGAATGGACTGTTGCCAGCTAATACCCATGTTGTACTTTACGAACCGCCAAATAGTTTTTGTCTAAAAATCAAAATGCGGTAACTTGTTTGCATATCAGCCGGAAAATAGATTTGATTCGACATAACTTACCCAAAAGAAATAACTCGAAAGAAATTATATGTTAAAAGATATGAATTACATGATTATAAAATAAAATGTAATTATGATTGCGCTTTCAATTTGAATTGATGATTTTACATTTCAAAGAAGGAGTGCTGTGTATATTGTCTTAACTAATTAACTCATAAATGAAAGTGTATCCACTCAAAGCGACGCCTCTTAGAGTAACATATGTCTATATAACCCATAAAAAAATCGCTAGGACGATCGGAATAAATATCAATAGAAATTATGTATCGTGTAAAACACTACAGGGTAAAAAGTACCACCGATCGATCTATAAGTACCTTCAGATCAACAACTTTCTTCAACCTGCTCATTGAATATTCATACTTATTTGTTCACCTATGTTATGAAAAAATGGCATGTTCAGTTGTTTGGAGGCAGCTGTGACTGTAACTGTATAAAGCCATGCTAGACTTACCCCTACAAGTTAGATTAGTTTGTATAAACGTAGTCAACTATAAAATAATCTCCTGGCACGGACCATTCATCAAAACCTTATCAATTAATAACTTTTTTTAATTGACTTTGAGCAATTTGTCGATCACGTACAGGGTTATTTGACCATGGTAATTGACGCCAGTCCAGTTCATCAATCCTGGTGCAAAATAATCGATTTCTAAAACTTTTCATTTGATGCGACGCCATAACCTTTGCGGATGTTGCAAACACGGCGATGACCTTAGCTGCCTCTGAGGTAAAACATGGCCGTATTATGCCCGTTTAACAGCAATAACGACGATACAGATCGCTGACCTCTTTTTTTCAATCTAGGATGCATTCAGCTTATAAACCTTACATTTTTATCTGAGTCTGGATTGTGAAATTCGATTTGTTAATTGACGTACAGTATTTAGTAGCATGTTAAATGCCTAAACTATTCCCCATCTCTTTTTTGGGTTGGTAGATGGACACTTTTGGCGAACATGGCATATCATGTGTGATCCAGCATATTAATGACAAGAAAACTCCTTTTCTTTGTCTCTGAACTTTTTCTTTGTGTCTCTGTAAGATATTATCATCTTCAAATCGTGCGTTATGAGATCTTACAAAGAGCAATTAACATTTGAATACAAAATAAAAAAGTATGATAATACTGCAAACTTTACTAACATAGTCAACCCGTTTTTCCTTCCCGTGCATATTACATGAACAGGCCATGTACATGGTGTTTCAAAATCGTCAACAATCTCTCGTAGATGGCGAACAGGGTATAACCTGTCCTTTGATCACGTTAAACCCCGCCCCCTCACCCTCTAAATTCGGTTTATGTATATAAAATATTTCGGTGCAACTTTATTGCCAAATCGACCTTTGAAGTGCTAATTATCACAATTGTTTTAAACCCAGGAGCTGGTGTTACAGTTTCTACAACTGGAGCTGCTACTGTCCCTACAGTCATGACGAGATCCACAGCTGGAGTAACGACACCGGGAACATTTTCAGCCACCTCCCTTACGACAACACGTTGTTCTAAATCTGATGTAATGATAAATCCTGCCATTGTTCCACTAACAAAGATCAAATCAATCCCACACATCGACGATCTATCTAATATAACTAGTAAGTATTTTGTCATTTTATTTCTCGAAATGGAGCATTCAATGTATGTTTGTTATTTCGTTGGCGTGTTCAACTCACCTTAGCACGAAGTGCTCAGGAACAGCTTTTGTGATCACAAACAAATTCCAAAAACGGATACAGTCGTCCTTTTCTTTAAACGACTTATTTTCCTACATTGTAAATCAATGGACCAATGTCAAAAAAGGTTTTCCTTGAATGTTCACTATATTCTCCGCTATGAAAATGTTCAAATAATTAAATTTCATGCAAACCTCTAGTTGCCATGGCAAATGAATGGACATTAGCTTTTAAAATCCTCTAGTGCAAACAAACTTGCTCGTTTTTAAAAAACTAATTTGGAACAGATGTTTCACGAGTGATATTCTACCAAATGTGTTCACATTATTTATTTAATATTAAATGATCAAATTATGTCTATATTATTCAAGCTATGACCCTCGCTGGAGGTATATGTGTTACAAAGAGAACATACTGGATGTGTTTAAGATTCATGTAGCTTAAGACCCTTATTTAAAACATAGGCTTCATCATATATTCAAACTGAGTTATTGTGATCGCTCTTTGTCCGGCGTCCGTCTTCTGTCGTCCGTCAAAATATTCACCTCTGTCACCGGTAGGTCAATTTGGATGAGACTTTGCAGCAAGCATCCTATCAATATCCTTACCAAAATTCGTTTATCTTTTTGTATCCATGCAATATGTTTTCAATAGCAATAGCAAAAAAACCCACTTAAACATTCCTCACCTCCAAAACTGGTAAGTCAATTTTCAAATCATTTTGTAGAAATGTTCCTTGGATAATGCTCTATCAGATTCAGTCAAGCCACGTTAATTGGTAGACAAAAACATGGCGGTATTGGGCGGTGCTGGTTTGCCTTATTTGGCTAAAGTGAAAACTCCTCCAACTGATTTTTTAAATAAATGCCTAGACATGTTCCTTTGACCCTTTAACTGATTACTTCAAAATACTTGGCCAGTAGTGACTGGGGATCTTGTTCCCTTTAGCGTAAGATTTAGAGAATGATATCCCAATATATCTATGATGACCTTCTATCTTTCCTCAAGTCATGGTAATTAGTCACAAGACAGACACTGTAAGGATCGGATTTTCAACCGTATGGCAATGGAGATATACTTCCACTATTTCGAGGGCTTGGCGTGAAACAGCTGTAACTAAAAACCTTTTTTGAAAACCCTGGTTTAGGGGCAATTTTTACCCTTTTGTAAACAATGCAAATTAAGGTGCCATTGCTCAGAACGAGCAATGACACCTAAATTTCCATTGTTTATCAATAAAAATGATTTAACGCTTATAAAGACTTTATGGCGAGGTGATTAACCTTGGTAAGAAATTACCAATTTTAGTTACAACCGTTTCACGCCAAACCCTCGATTTGGTCTCGTGCATAAGCTTACCGGAATACAAAATGAGTTGTTGTGGTTTACTGTTAGGTTGGCATGACAAATTGCATTGCACTACTAAGATGAACGATCAATGACCATTATGGACCACTTGCTTTTGTCAAAGCAGGTTAACTACATTTGTTTAATGATTTATGTCATGACTGTTTGGTTCATTTTATAGACTGTAAAAGGGCATCTCATCAATTGAGGCTGCTATGCATACCCAAGATGAAATGCGAGCAGCTAGCATTATTATAAGTAGTAGAAGCAGCAGTATTAGTATCGTTATCAACGTCCATTAAATGTAAGATCGTGTATTATGGTATTGAATTCCCTTTTCAATTGGAGTCATAAAGTTTAATACCAATAACTGCAGACATTTCGTAACAAGGGAATATCCTTACCTACACTTGATTCTCCGAATAAACCATATTGTCGAACTTGAATTACTGAAGATAATACCTAAAAATGATTGATTGGAATTTAAAGTCGTTTAGACAGGGATTCAGTAATATCACGGCGGCCAGTCCATCTACAAATATAGCTTATGGCTTCCTTGCACTGGTACTCTACATTTTGTACAGTCTTGCCATGAAACAGGCTACCCCCCTGTATAGACTAGTTGGAACAAAATGGCGGAAGGCGAATAACGATTGTCACAATGACTTATATCAATCGTCGGCGATAATTAATTAATGAGCAGGGATTTAAACCAATGACCTTTGAATTGCCGGCGTTACCAACAGAACTATCGGGGTTCGTTATTAATCATATGAACGTTTCACGGAATGTGGTTTGTAAATATGAATTAGCAAACCTCTCCTCGTTTTCAGTTGTAGGTGTAGTTAAATCTTACATAATCTTTCGTCTCCTAGTGGCACATAGGAAATATAGTATTCTCTTAATTGCTATGAACTAACGAATTGTCTACTTAACTTGTCATGTCTGGAATGCAACGTGTTTCTTTATCTTTATATCCTTCTGTGTCAAAATATGTTTGTTCTGTGTGGTTTTATGTTCCATCTCGTGCCCGTGAAAAAGCTTCTATCGCGTGACGGTTTGTTAAGTACATTGACAAGCCTTTTCTTCTTCCATTATTGGAAATTACTTTTATTCTATTTTAGCTGATTCAAAAATGCCTCTTGTAGTGGATCAGAAATTGTTTGAACTTGTGATTCCGGTAAACGGGACCATAGAGTCACTGACTGTAAATAGCAACAACGACAGTATTGAAAATATTACAATCAAGTACAAGCCAAAAGATAAAGAGGATGAAGTCACAAAAACAAAAATAAATGTAAGTATTTCTCTTGTCCATTTTGACACTGTAGCGTGTTCAAATGCAAGTTGTATTGCTGTATTCTTTAACAACGACTATGTGAACCTATATTTCTATAGAGGAAATAATCATTGTTGCAATCACAAACCACCACGAAAAGAGTTTCTGTTTCAGTCTCTGTCTTATTGGAGAATACACATGTTCGTATATATCTCTGTTCCCCAACATAACGACCGGTCTCAATCCTTAGAGGTAATATATCACATCTTAGCTGAGCTAAATATGAGCGATCGCTTTTTAATAAATACAGCCTAACATATGTTTCAAGTTAGATAGTATTTTTAAACAGATTATAAGTTCTCAGTGTTGGTGATTGTTGTATATTGGAAGTCCATTGGTTGATGAAATAATCTTTTATACGTTGTTCTGCTATATTCATTCTAATAAAAAATATATTCTTGTAATTTCTAGGTAATATCTCATACGGCGTATAACAAAATGCGACTAATAGATATTGAACCCTTGCAAAAGACCCTTGTTTAAGTTGGCATTAGCCATACGATAAGGGTAAGAAACAGTTCAATATCTTACAACAGGTTTAGTCTGCCAATTACATAACAATGAATGTAATTATCAAACTAACTTGCGCAACTCGAGCCGTTTTATTATTTTCGAAAATCACAATTGTCATAGAAGACGTCAATGTCGAAATTTCGCCCAATACACACGATGTTTGTCCGTCATTTGGGCGCACGACAAATGTCAGATCGGTTAAAAGATGACATTGGCAAATCCCGAGGACGGAAGGATACAGACTCTTAAAATGCGTAAATATCAAGAAGATTGGCATACAATCTGGTATACAATGTATGTGATTATAATGATTATACTGGCAATTGTGTTAACCTTACGCCGCGTCGGCAAGATGCCGTTGAATCATCCCTTGTGCTAAACCTGTTTTTGTTTTTTTTAGCCTCCGTTTGATTTTAAAATTCAAACAAATATTGAAAATAATATTGCTGTCATATTATCACGAAGCAACCAGTCTCGCCAGATGCTATTCACATTGGATATTTTAGCATGTGAAGAAGGTAAGAATAACACAGAGCAGTTACTTTGCATCGACTTTACTCACTGATTATAATCTGGTTTCCCTACCTGAAACATCCGTGTAAAAAGTAACTGAAAACATTTTG